>VWYK01115725.1:0-20161 GCA_013399775.1 Semnornis frantzii | reverse complement strand
GGGGAAAAAAAAAAAAAAAACCAAAACCAACCTGTTTTCCTGAAAGTAAAATGTGACATTGATGATACACGCTGGGCACTTGTGAGATGATGTCAGATTCCAGCTTTTTGAAGGGATTAAATGCTTCTGTCTGATTAAAATGACAGCACAGTCAGAGAGCTTGGTTGCTCTAAGCACCCTTCCTTGGCAGCTACTTCAGATTATCCCTTCTCCTCACAGTTCTTTGTCAGGCCAGGGAAGCACTAGCAGCACCCGTTGGAAGTGGCCAAGCATACAGATGATGACATCACAGATAATGTGGTAGGAGACGCCTCTTTTAGAAACAGGTCTTGGTCAGAGAGCCCACTGGCACTGCACAGGCCAGCTGCAAGACTCCAGAAGAGTGTCCATTCTCTCTCCATCTGCATAAGCAGGGAGACGGGAAAGAAAGATGTCATCTATCTTGGCAACTCTAAGAGCTCCAGTTTAGACTGAAAGCCTTTTGCCAAATCTTACCAGACCACGGTCTTACCAGGACCTCCTACTCCACACCTATCAGATGAGCTGAACATGGTATAATCCAAGAGCACCTCTTCCTTTCCTCTCAGTGCTCACCCTCATTTTCCTAGCAGTGTGAAAACAGATGTGAACCGAGTAGCTCCTGCCTGGAGAGCTGGACCTCTACTCCAGACAGAGGGCAGGCAGCTCTGTTCCAAGGCATGAACAGGCACTCGGGAAGTCTGTCTGCATCAGAAACTGGGCAGCTCTCAGAAGCGTTGTCAGTTCTTTCATTATTTCTAAGATGAACGCCCACATAGGGATCTTATGAGGTTAGACAAATGTCTTGGCCCCTCGTGGCTGGCAGATGGAGAGACTCTGCATGAAATGAACACCATCTTACCTATGGAGTGGAGAACCAGACTCCTGCAGAAAAGCAGTGGAATGTCTGGAAAACACAACAAAAATCAGAGGGAGAAAAAGAACCCCAAATCCATTTGCTCCCATTAAGGAGTTAGGTATCCATTTTTTCTGCACAAAGGCCAAACCAGTGAATTGCATCCAGCTGCTTAGTGTTGTCACATCTCCATCCCATGCAAACATCAACATATTCATTTGCTCTAGAGCAAAAAATTGTCCTAGGACACCCAACAGTGCCTGCACAGTAACAGTCTGCTCAGCTTTTAACAGGTTTTAAAGAGAGGAGATTTAGACTGCCCACAAGGAAGAAATTTTTGACACTGATGGCAGTGAAACAGTAGCACAGGTTGCCCAGAGAGGTGATAGAGGCCACATCCTTGGAAACATTTCAGATCAGGTTGGTTGGGGATCTGAGCAACCTGATCCAGTTAAAAATGTCCCTTTTCACTGCAAGAGGCTGGGCTAGGTGACCTTTAAGTGTCCCTTTCAACCCAAACCAGTCTGCGATTCTTCCCACCACATTAACTTTTACTGCCAAGTCTAGTTGTACTGTTGCAGTTGAGTGGCACAAACAGCACTGCCATCAGTGGAACATGGGGATGTACAGCTTCATGATGTTTGGCCTTGATGGAAAATCTTTTGTTCTGTTCAGGGTCGTCTTGGTTCATTTCTGCTGCAAGTGGATGGTGTTGAAGTTTTCCACTGAACTTGTGTAAGGCAGCAGGCATTGAGGACTCTCCAAGAAAGTGAGGTGCCTGCAGATGCATGTAAAAACACTCAAGAGGATGTGATTAGTGCACACTCAGTTCATTAGCTACCCTGATCTTTCTTATCACAGAATCATAGAATTGTTTCAGTTGGAAAAGACCCCTAAAATCATTGAGTCCAGACATTAACCCAACACCACCTTTAAATCTCATTGCCTAGTGTCATGTCTACATGTTTTCTGAACACCTGGAGGGATGGTGACTCCACCTCCTTGGGCAGCCTCTTTCAATGCCTGACCATGTTTCAGTAGAGATTTTTTTCCTAATATGCAATCTAAACCTCCCCTGGTGCAAATTGAGGCCATTCCATTATTCATCAAAGTCCACAAAGAACTGGAAAGTCAGCAACTGGATGATTTAAAATAGAATTAAATAAAATGCTAATTACTCATCACCTTGGCCAAAGGGCACCCTCTCTTGCAGAGCAAGCTGGAAAGAGTGGCAGATTATTATGAGACACAAATCATTGTGTCTGCAGAAAGAATTAACAGCTGGCTCACCTCTCAGCAACCCCACGCAGAACAAATGACGGAGTTTCTGTGAGGGAGTGCGAACCGAGTCAGATGAAGTCCCTCTGTGTTTTTTGCTTAAGAATACAAATTCAACTCAAGTTTCAGGGATAGCCATAGACAGAAACCAGAGGTGAAGCTTGTATTTAACTCAGCACAGAGGAGGAAATGTCACCCGTGTTGCTGGTTTGCATCCTTCCATTCAGATGATGTATCAAAAGAGCAAGGTAATGAATATCCAAGAAATGCAATTATATAGAGTTTCTCTGGCCCAAATGCAGGTGGCTCTACCACAGCCTAGGTAAAATAACTGCTTTACAAGTAACTAACATTAGGGTCAAGTGGATTGACTCAGCCCTTGCTGCTCACAGCACTTGTAATAGCCTGTCATGACCAGACACTTGAATACTTTGCAGCAGGGTGAGGGTCTGATTTGATCTTCCTCATCTGTCCTGCAGCATCCCAATGAACAAGTGTTTGCTGCATACCCAAACTAACATGTTCCAACCTGTTTTCCTCCTCTTTAGGGAGTTTAAAAACCAAAACAGCAAAAGTGATGTTTCATGTCAAGTACTAGTTGTACAAATCTTTTCCAAGACTTGTCCTGCTAGAATATATAAACAGGTTCCCTTTATGATACACGAGGGCAAAAATTTGGGGCTACCTGGACCATAGCCCCCCTTTTTCACCCTGCCCACAAGCAGGCTTGGTTTGATCTAGAGGAATTGTCTGTGAACTTCAACAAACCAAACCAAAATTTCCCTAAAGGATCAGAACAGCCTGCCAAAAATCTTCAAAGGATGGGTTTTGTCAAGTGCTACACAAGGTCCAACTTAGAGTCCCAGGCTTCCAAGTCTGTTAGCACACAAAGCACCAAAGGCAGAAAGAACTCATGGAGACTTTCCCTACATACTCCAATTGTGCAGTTGCATACACCCACAAGAGGAGCTTGGCAGAGGAAATAACACTCAGTAGGAAGATTTTCCTGGGAAGAAAGAAGGCCTAAAGATGTTCGAAAGTGAAATAGAGGAGCACAAGCAAATTCTCGCAAACAAGTTTTGCAGTTCAGAGCCTCTCTGCCCTTCTTCTCCATCTCTTTCTAAAAACACATTACTAAATAAAAGCAATACTCAAAATTTTCAAAGTCCAATGAAATAGTAGAATTAAAACCAGAGGAATCAAGGTCTCTGAGGACCATTCCACAGCCCTGTTGCATAGTTGCTTGACACTTCGGCCCTGGCTACCACATCAGGTGAAACTCCACACAATCTCAAAACAAGGTTATTAAACTCCACTTACAAGTAAACACACCAGCATTTATAACTGCTATCATCAGGGAGCAAGATGATGCTCAGCTGACACTGGGTAATCTGCCAGATGGATCTCAAGACCAGAAAGAATCCAGAAGACCACCTAGCTTGGATGCTATATAAAGCTATGCACCAGGTCAATATTAAGGGAATGCTGAGAGGCGATCTTATCAACATCTATAAATATCTGAGGGGTGGGTGTCAAGGAAGGTGTCAGTCTCTTTTCAGTGGTGGCAGTGATAGGACAAGGAACAAGAGGTACAAGCTAGAACACAGGAGGTTCCCCTTCAACACAAGGAGAGACTTCTTTATGGTGAGGTTGACAGACTGTCCAGAGAGGTTGCGGAGTCGTCTTCTCTGGGGACTTTCAAAACCCACCTGGATGTGTTCCCGTGTGCCCGTCCCTAGCTGATCCTGCTTTGGCATGGAGGTTGGACTCAATCTCTGGAGGCCCCTTCCAACCCCTAACATTCTGCAAATCTGTGATTTCCAAAATGACTATCTCCAAACAACAATTTTTGGAAGCAGCAGTGTCTCAACAATGCAAATTCCACAGGAACAAAAGCAGCAGAGAGGCTATCAGCCCCTAGATTACAGAATCAGAGGATGTCAGGGGTTGGAAGGGACCCAAAGAGATCATCCAGTCCAACCCCCCTCCCAGAGCAGGACCATACAATCTAGGTCAGGTCACAGAGGAACGCATCCAGATGGGCCTTGAAAGTCTCCAGAGAAGGAGATTCCACAAATTCTACGGGGAGCCTGTTCCAGTGCTCTGTGATCCTTACAGTAAAGAAGTTCCCCCTTGTGTTGAGGTGGAACCTCCTGTGCTGCAGTTTATATCAATGAAACATGAAAAAGCTACAGATCATTTGTCCAGCCACATTATTTTGAGGCCATGACTCAAACCTGCTGCTCTGACTTCCAATGGCAAGTGGAAGCTCTCTGACTCAAGGATGTGTTCCAAAGAAGGTATCTCAGTTGCAAGGGCTGCTATCTCTGTCACACTAATGCAGCATTATATATTAAGCAGAAAGAAGACATCTGAAAATGAAAGCCTGAAAGCACCAGCCCTGTTTTCTTCCTCTCTTGTAGCATTTGCAGCCACCAGAGTCATGAGAGTTCACTTGAAAGTCATCCTTCACAGAATGGTCAGGGCTGGGAGGCACCTCAGGAGATCACCAAGTCCAGCATCTTGCTAGAGCAGGATGACCTAAGGCAGGTCACACCGGAATGCATCTAGACAGCTTTTGAAAGTTTCCAGAGAAGGAAACTCTACAACCTCTCTGGGCAGCCTGTTCCAGTGCTCCATCACCCTTACAGTAAAGAATTTTTTTCCTCATGTTGAGGTGGAACTTCCACTATATTAATAAATTAAACAAACCCCACATGGTAAAGGTTAAACCAATTACCAGAATGATACTGAAATGAGTTTTCCTCAGGAAAGTTAGGAGTTTTGCAGGAAGTGTATGTGTGTTTTCTGCCCTCTCTCATAACTGTTCGGGGAAGGCTGAGGACATTTTCGGTCTGTTGTAATTTGTAGAACATTGTAGCTATGCCTTTCAAACTGCTGCTAACCCTTCAGTCTCAAAAAGTGCATCAGAAAGGCTTTACCAGCCTGTGGAGCAGATTTCCAGGAGACCCTTTTAGTTTTGTTGTCCATTGCCTGGAATGGCTAGCAATTCCAGTCTGCACTCACATCAAGAAACTCCATACTCTGAATGGACTAAACTTCCCTTAGAATTGTAGAANGCTGTGCTCCAGGCCACTCACCAGCTTCATTGTCCTTCTCTGGACACATTCCAGTACCTCAAAATCTCTCTTGAACTGAGGGGCCCACAACTGGACACAGCACTCAAGGTGTGGCCTGACCAGTGCTGAGTACAGGGGGAAAATAACCTCTCTTGTCCTACTGGCCACCCTGTTCCTGATCCAGGCCAGGATGCCATTGGGTCTCCTGGCCACACTGTTGGCTCATGTTCAGCTGCTATCTACCAGTACCACCAGGTCCCTTTCTATCACCTCACACAAAAAATTGGTGGCAACATGTAGAAAACCTCTAGTTAACTCTCTTCCTTGTGACAGCTGCCTCCTGAGAGGCTCCATTGCTGGTTTTGGTTCCTGTTGTAGTTTGCATTGAGAGGACAAGCAATGCTTACCTGTCGCAGCACACTAAATAAAAACTCAGTTTCTAAACCAAGCACAGAAATGCAAAACGTACAAAAATAACTGGAAAGTGAGAAAAAGAAATAATTAAATTCAGATTGAAACACGGGAAGGAGCACCAAACTTATGCAATTAAACAGAGCTATATGAGAAGGGAATAAAAAAAAACAAACATAAGTTATCTACAGCTTTGGAATGTCTCCTGCACACCCTTGTTTTGGAGCATCACTTTATCCCAGTTCCAAACAATTTCTGCAAACACCTCACCTTTGAGGATGAAAGTTCTTTTCTCACAAACACAGACTTTGAAAGCTTTGAGCATGTCTGTCACCACCTCCAAGGTGGATCAGAAGCCCAGGTCATGTGGAGGGAAAGGTTTGCCAGTCATGGTCACACTGCTCAGCTAAAATCAGACCTGAGCCCACCGTTTGCTGCTGTTGCTTAAAACATCCCCTACCCTTCCAAAGCTAGAGACCACCTCCCCCTGCCCCACACTGGACAAATGGTATCCACACAATGGGAAAGGTCTCTGGAGCACTTCCAAAGTAAATGCAATCACCATATGAATTCATTATTTACACTCCATTTCCACCCAACTTCTCTCCTCCTCCCCAGTGACCTGCTGACGAGGCACCCAGCACGTCAGGGAAGAGAAAGCAAGGAGTTGGTGCTCCTCTCCTCCCTGCCTGCAATATCCTGACACTGTGTGGGCCATAAGTCTCCAATAAAACAGGAATCTGTGAAAAAACAAGAGCAGCACCTCCCCAGTCAGCTTCCCAGATCCCTCCATCTACTCCTCCACACCAGAGACTGGACACCCCTGAGCTCAGCACTGGCTTGTTGACAAAGAAGTCACCACTTTATGTTCCAGCATTGTCTTGCTGTAGCACCATTTCCATCCAGGTGGGCATTTCTTTGATATAGTTGGTGCCTTCAGAACTCTTTAGAAGTGTTTCTTGTTGGATTTTCTGCAGATGTCACCTGGGTCTGTGCTAGGAAAAGACAAAGCTCCTACATTTGTTCTGCCATGCTCTTAATGTGGACAACCACAGAGGTATCAAGGCACAAATTCTTTTGGCCATTTAGAAGACATATTCCACACCTCTACCCCTGCAGTGGCCTCCATGCTTTGTACTTAGTTCATGGTTGAACTGAGATCAGCCAATTTCCTCCTGTCCATCAAACCACGAGGTGACCTGAGAGGGTTTGCTGCCAGTACCCCACCACTGTGCCGGTCAGGTTTCTAAAGAGCAGAAGTGCTGCTCACCTAGCTGCTCTCCACAAACACCCTCTTCACTGGTCTCACCGGTAAGGGTTTTTCAACCTAGTGTTCATTGCTCTGGGCCACTCATGCTGTGGAGGCTTTGGAGACACATATCTGACAGTTACATTTAGATTGCCTTTCAACAGCTTTGCAGAAAGCATCTACTAAATTTCCAAAGGCAGGGAGATGCAAACAGAAAGTCCCCCTGGAGTCCACCTTGTCCAAGTCCAACTTTCCTTGCCATCTCCACAGCAGTGTGGGATGAGAGCAGAGCAGCTGGGAAACAGCTTGCTGACTCTGCTGTCCATTATGCCTGATGAACCTGTGATAAACAGCAAACAAGCCTCCTTAATATGACGCCTCCCCTTCTCTCCTCCCTTGTCCACAACGATAAATTCAAGCACAAACTCATCCTACACCCACAGGCAGCTGCATGCTCCTTGGCACAGATGAAGATGGATAAGAGGTCTCGGAGTACTTCCAGGGAGTCTCAGAGGAGACGCAGAGATCCTCTCACTACACAGAGCAAACGGGAGAAGAGGGAGAGCAGCAGAGAAGCAAGCAAAGGAAAGGGAGACACAAAGCAGGAGAAAGTGAAGGAACTCAAGAGCACAGCAGGGACCGATGGCAGGGTGCACACATCCACAGTGGTGGATGTGGATGATGTGGTATCCGATGAAGAAATGGAGGCTATAGCACTGCTGGACAGCGAGCGGCAAGAAGAAGGTATGACTTATGGAAAGGAAGGGGCCAGAAAGCTATGGCCCTTTTGACCCTGAGGGGGTCACAATATGGCTCTGCTATCTGCAAGGTAGGTGTTGTCATACCCACCTTGCAGAGACATGTAGTTACTCTCAGACAGGAGACTCCAGGCAACTTCTGCAGTCAGTCCAGGCTGATCAGCACTGTCTAGCACAACAATTCTTTGGAACAAGCAGTTGCATCCCCAACTGCCCTTCATGCTGCAGGTTCTATTCCCCAGTTCTATTCCTGCTCTATTCCTTTTCTCACTTGCCTGTTTTTAGGTGAATGGGATCAGCCTTGATGTCAGGTTATAGCCCTACTGACTGCATTGCAGAGAACAACTGCACTTAAGGTGCACTCTCATAGCTCCTCTTCTGAATAACCTTCAAGAGCAGCTTCTTTCCAGGCCACGTGTGTGTTAGGTAGATTCTCAGCCTGTTGTGATAGGAAGGAGTATCAGGAATCTTTTGGCAAGATGGTTGGGCCTCTTTGGATCCAGCATCACCACAGACATTGCAGATGTGCCTTAGAGAAGCCAGCATCACTGTTTTGATGCCAGCAGCCCTGCAGCCCCTAGAGTGACACAAAAGCTCATACTTGCTCCTGTTTCTCTGGGAACTAAAGTTTTCATGGATGTCTGTTCTGCTTTAATCACAGGAATCCCAGCTAGTGAGTGGAGCCGTTGAGTTCTAGCCCTCACATGTTCATGGGATCTGAACCTCCTCCAGGACCTAGTGGCTTTTCCTAGAGCTCCAAAGGCAAAGGGACAGGGATGGAAAGGCTAGAATGGATCCAAAGTGGAAGGGATGCAGGAATGCTAACTTCACTGTAGGAAAACGTGGTCCAGCCTCTGGATCAAGGTACACCCAGAAGTAATCTATCAATTTTCTTGCCATACCTGCGGATTTTCCCTCAGGCAGAAGAAGAGCAAAAGGCACCCAGAGCAAGATGACCTACTCTCACTCTGGGGAAATGTAGAAGATAGTACTCATCTGAAGCTGACCAGCTTGGTCAGCCTCCAGCACATTGATGCCAACACTGTAGAGCACAGGGAGATGTCAGTGGCATCAGTGGCTTGGTCCCACTATATTAGCTAGATGGGATGCAATTAAAACTATTCCAAAGGGACATTAGGTAGAGAAAGGCACTTGAGGTTGTGCATGGTGAAAGCTGATTCTTAAACTTTCTCTTTACCACCAACTTATCCTTCCAGATAAGCTTCTGCCAGCCCAGTTTACCCAATAGATTTCCCATTCCAAGACTTACGACAGTGCTTGGCAGCCATGGGTCTCAAAACCAAAGGTTGCTTTCTTGTCAAGCAAAGGATGAATCAATTCCTGACAGTAAGGCAGAGACAAAATCGATCAGTCTGTCTTGGCAGCTGCTGGTCACCTGGGCAAGGAATATTCTTTAACACACCTCCACAGGGAGACAAACAGTTCATCTAAACCAATTCTAGGCAAAGGACAACCCTGAAGCTAATCTGTGTAAGCATTTGTCAAGCAGTTCCCTTCTAACACAGTCACGTTGGATTTTCCTCTAGGTCTGAAGTCTCCAGGCCTGGGCATCTGTGAGTGGCTTCTGACCATCTTGTCTTTCCTGTTCGTGGTAATGACCTTCCCCATTTCTATCTGGTTCTGCATGAAGGTGAGACTAGTCATGAGGCCTCCCTGAGTTCAGTATTTGGTGTCTGATGTGGATGTACACAACTCACTCATTCCACATGTCAGTCATAAACATAAAGTTTTTTGGTTCAAGGCTCTACTTAGACATCTTCGACTCCTCATTAATTTTGCCTTATGATGTGTTACTCCCACAGAGGAGTCCAACCACAGCCTACCATATAGTCCTGCTGCAGTACCAGCAAGGCAAGGGCTTAGGTCACCCCTTTTTAAAAACAAGTTGCAGGTCTCCTTACTTACAAACACCAAATTCAGTCTACCCAGCCCAGATATGGCTGCATTGAAAAAAACAAGATAAGTTGGTTTTGAATTAAAAATTTTAAGAGCGATTGATCTGTCCGTTGATATCAACTTCCCCCCCACCCCCCCACCCCTTCCTCCTCTTTTCTCAGCTTTACACCATGGTTACAAAGAGGCAGGTTTTGATTCCAACAGAATTCCAACAGAATTTCACATAAATCTTGTTCTCCACAAGTGTGTCAGTAGTATGGTTCAAGTTTTACATGTGTGAGTGTGCACACATGGTTCTCTTGGAGGTGGACAACCAAAATTTAACTCAGTGTTGAAGTCTGGGCAAGCCATAAGGAAGCAAAATGCTGGCCTCATGCTAGGAAGCCCTGGGCAGCTCTTACACAAGCTACTCACCAAATCTTGGGCTGTCACAGGGCTGCTCAAATGCTACTCAGGCACAAGGCTAGCCAGTAGCTCTGGGCCAGGTTCTCCACTTGTAAAGGGAGAACTCGGTAAGGGACCCAGGTGAGTGTAAAGGGGCTTGATGGTGAGGGGTGACTCCATCACTGCAGTGTGAAGCCCCTTTCTCCAGTCCCCCACCTTCCTCTCCAGCCTGGCTTTCATTTCCCTCTGCAGGTGGTGCGGGAGTACGAGAGAGCCATTGTTTTCCGACTTGGACATCTCCTTCCTGGAAGAGCCAGAGGACCTGGTAAGGTGTTACCCAAGCTCACCTACGTCACTCCTCTTCACGCTCTCCCAAAGCTCACATGCTGGTGCCCTTTAAGCAGATATGGTTGGACAGCAGATGGGATGTCTTTGGTCCCTTCCTCTTAAGGGCCAGTACCTTCCAATGGTTTGTCCCACCACAGGAGTAGCCTCAGAATTTGGGGCTATACGTTGCTGTACCTTTGTAGTTCTCTGCATGCCAAACTCTCCCGAGCAGGAAAGGCAATTTTTGTAGTTCTGATGATCACCAGTTGCCTTTCTGTTCCTTCCATAGGTCTTTTCTTTTTCCTCCCCTGCCTGGACACATATCACAAGGTAGACCTCCGCTTAAAAACGTTAGAGATTCCCTTCCATCAGGTATGGCTGACACCTCCTCTCTATATGCATTTTTGGATCCCTTTAAAGTTACATCTTTGTTATTCTTCCAGCCTTCACCCCTGTACAGAAAGGTTTGAAAGAGACATCTCAAAGTAATCCTAACATCTCAAAAAATGGAAGGCATGGAAAACAAAAAAATTTTGCCATAGTCAATTTTCTTCTTTTTTTCAAATTGTTGCTTTTAATCTCATTTGGTTTGACTTAATTTAGTGGTAACATACACCAGTGGGGAGTGGAGGGGACAGAGATACTGGACCATGTTTAACTTTTTTAAAAGGACCAGCAGGAACAGGAGCTTAAACTAAGATCTTAAAACAATCTTAAGTGTGGCACTCTACTCCTGTACAGACTTGGGAGAAAGGGCAGAAGGAAGGGCTCAACCCTTGTTTCTAAACTTTGGGCTCATAGACCTCCCTAGCCGCAGCCCCTCCTCTCCTTTTAGGGGAATGTTGTCTGTGCTACTATGTTGCCAGTAGGACTGCTCTGGTCTGGTGGCATCTCCAAGCTCACCTCCACGGTGTACAGCATGTTTCCTTCTGGAGGTACAGTAAGTGAGCAGTAAGGTTCAGGACACAGCCTATCCTCTTAGAACAGGATGGCTACCTTCTCTTGAGCCCCTCTCTTGAGCTGTACAGAGGAGGTAGACACAAAGATGCTGCTTGGGGAACCAAGATCCAGAGGTTATATACAGTATACCCAAGGTAGTCAACAGCAGAGGTGGGAACAACAAAGACATAACCATCCAGGTAGTCCTCATCATTCTCCTAATTGTGTGCTTTTCTGTGCTGACTTAGAAATGTCAGAACCAGCTCCACCTCACAATGTCTTCTACTCAGGTAGTGACCAAAGACATGGTTACCTTGGAGATCGATGCTGTCTGCTACTACCGGCTGGAGAATGCCTCTCTTCTCCTCACCACCCTGACCAGCATCTCCAGTGCCATCCAGCTGCTGGTGCAGACCACCACAAAGCGTCTCCTGGCACATCGAGCCTTCTCTGAACTTCTCTTGGACAGGAAGACCATCAGCCAGGAGATAAAGGTGCTTCCACAGGGCAGGAGACAGCAAGGGGTAAACTGAGGCTTCACAATGGAACTCAGGGAATCGGTCCCTCAGAATCACAGATGCTGGCTTGCAGAAGGGCACAGTAACCAGTCATCTCCTGCACATAGAAATGGAAGGTTTCTCTTCTGTGTTTTTTGACTCTGATCACTGTAGAGGAAGGCTATACAGTGTGGGCCCCAGGGTTGGCAGACAGGATGGTGTGAGGGGCACGAAGAAACCACTCAGGCCAGCTTTATCAGTGCTTTCAATACCTCTGCTTCGGTACTTACCCCGGGGAGGAGATTCTCACAAAAAAATATATTCCACAGCCTGAAGGGGGTCCCACAGAGCCAGAGTACCTGGAATCTCCAGCAACAGTTCTCTGTACACAACACACATGCATGATGATACTGGTCAGGAACGGAGTGTTCCCTCTGGAACTGAACTGGTTCTACACTTGAACCAGTATAGATTGGTTAAATCATGCTAAACTCCTGGCTAAAATACAAACAGAAAGTGAGTGAAACAGCATTTCTGAGGGGTCTCACGTAACAGCACACAAAAGCCTGTAATTGACTACTTTGAATGTCACAGAATCAGATTGGTAGGGGTTGGAAGGGAACTCCAGAAGTCATCTAGGCCAACCTAAAGCAGGGTGACCTAGAACAGGTTGCACAGGAATATGTCCAGGCAGTTTTTAAAACTAGAGAAAATTACTTCTTGACCTCTCTTGGGTAGCCTGGTCCAGTGCACCAGCACCCTCAAATTTTTTCCTTATAGAAACATAGAATCGTTTCAGTTGGAAAAGACCTCTAAGATCAGAGCATCCAACCACCAACCTGTCTTGTTCCCTGTGAGGTGCTACAGACAGTGCTGTTGGTGATGTCCCCATGCTCTAAAAGTATTCCTCTTCACAGGTGGCTTTGGATGCGGTCACAGGCTGCTGGGGGATCAAAGTGGAGAGAACAGAAATGTGGGTAGGAAGTGCTGGTCGAGAGGACTTTCCTGGCCCTTTTGCCTTGCTCGCTGCTGCCTGCTCCTCTTCCCGCTTAGCCTCTGGATCCCTTCCTCCAGCTACTCTGCAGAAGGCAAAGTCTCACCTCTTGCATTCCTGTTTTCCCTGCCCCTTTCAGCCTCCCTGTCAAAACTTTCACACGCTTGCTTCTACGCTGACATCCAGGGTGAGATCCTTAGGTGGGATCTTAGCAACATTTTGCTCTTGCTGCGGACAGCGTTTGCACTCAATTCTGGTAGCCTGAGAGGAGCAGCAGGCACTGAATCCTCCATCCCACTCTAAAGACCCCGAGGTCCTAGCACTGGTAGAGATGGGCTCATCACTCGGGAGCCTATGCAGAAAGGTTGGACTTGCTCACCACGTACAAGTCCATAGAAGAGAGATCCAAGCAGTCAATAAGTAAATCTATGAACAGAAAGAAATTCTTGTGTCTGTCCTGAAAGCAGTTCCTAGTGAGTCCTCTGCTGTCTCACAAAGTGAGCTTAGACATAAAGTTTCAGAGGCACAGAGGTCTCTCTGATGCCTACTGATCATGCAAGCCTGGTCACTAGACAACCAGTGTGAAAAAGAAGGATGGGAATGAAGGTAGAAGGTTGAGACACACAGAAAGCAACATCCAGAAACAAAAAAGCCCCAAATCCCAGTTAACTGCTATGTGAAGACTGATGAGCCCAGTCCAATCATCAGAATGACCATCCAGTGCTGCTAGGAGAGCCTAGAGCCCAGCTAACACCTGTGCTTTACCACTACAGCAACAATGTTCAGCTGCCTCCTGAGGTCCAGCAGTCCCTGGCTGTGGAAGCAGAGGCCCAGAGACAGGCCAAAGTGCGGGTATGCCAGCTCTGAATACTTCTCATCTCCTTACAAAGCATCCTTTCTCCCTTTCCCACTCACTGGTTTGAGCTCCTTGAGACATGCCCCAGAAGGGTACAGCTCTAGGAAGAGAGTTTTCCTTTAACTCCTGTTCAAGAGCTGTATATAGCAAGGGGAACTGCAGCAAGAGTCTGAGTCAGCCCAGCAGAGAGACAGATCTGCTCCATGATCTATGTAAAGGACAGAAGGACACACCAAAGAGGTTTGGGCTTATCCCTGGACCCACAGTGTTCACCACATGGATCTCTTCCTCAGTGTTTCACCCTCTTCTAAGAGCCCAGTACAGGGCTGTCACCATTGTCATGTACCCTGCACCTTGCTCAGTCCAAGCTGGTCTCCATGTGTGGCACTGAGCTTCTCAAAGGTTTGGTGCCCAGCACCCTTTGCACAAGCCCAGCCTGGATCTGCCCTCTCCCATGTTTTTGCATCAAGGGTATGGCCAATTGTGAGCCCTGATGGCTCTGGGAAAGATAAGTTAGAAATGAAGTCCAAAACTTTTAGGAGCATTAAGAAGCCTGGTACATGGTGTGGTCCTCAGAGAGCAGGAATGTTACAATCACACCAGCCCTGGGAAATTCATGGTGTCAACCTCCCTCTTTAAGGAACAGCCTGTGCCCCCTTACTCCCAGTCTCACAGAAATCTTCTTTATTCCTCTGCTTGGCAGGTTATTGCTGCTGAGGGGGAAAAGGCTGCTTCAGAGTCCCTGCGGATGGCAGCTGAGATCCTGTCCAGTGTCCCTGCTGCTGCCCAGCTCCGTTATCTTCATGCACTGCACTCCCTCACTGCGGAGAAACCTGCTGCCTTCATCTTGCCCTTGCCTTTGGATGCCATGAACCTCATCTCTCCAGCCACCCACAGTCCTTCAACAGCGACCAGCCTCCTCACAGATGCCACAAAGCTCCCGGAAACCCCAAAAGACAAGAAGGACTCACCTATGCTCTAAGAGCTGTCCCAGAAAGGGTTGCCAAACTACTTCTTGTCAGCCCTGCTCAGAGAGGAGTAAGAAAACAGGTTCTGGACTGGAGGCAGGAGGGAAGGCTGTCCAGGCCTGTAATATAAAGTGAATTCTACATGGAAAAAGCCTCTGCTTGTTTTGGAAAGGGAGCACAATACAGGTGGCATGTGAGCAGAGGGATGAAGGATCTTGTCCCTTCCCTTTCAGAGGGCCAGATGCATCCCCAGGGCTTGGCCCCTGGGGTACGATCTATCACAGAATCATAGAATGTTAAGGGCTGGAAGGAGCCTCTAGATATCATCTAGTCCAACCTCCTTGCCAAAGCAGCATCACCTAGGGCAGGCCACACATGAGCACATCCAGATGGGTCCTGGAAGTCTCCAGAGAAGGAAACTCCACAATCTGTCTGGGCAGCCTGGTTCAGTGCTCCATCACCCTTATAAGTAGAGAAGTTTTACCTCATGTTGAGTTGGAACTTCCCATGTTTCAGTTTGTGTTCATTGCCCCTTGTCCTGTGATAGGACACCACTGATAAGGGACTGGCACCTTCTTGACACCTACACACCCTTCAGACATTTATAACATTAATAAGATCTCCTCCCACTCTTCTCCAGGCTGAACAATCCCAGGTCTCTCAGCCTTTCCTCATGAGACATGTTCCAGTCCCTTAATCATCCTCATAGCCATCCATTGGATTCTCTAGTATTTCCCTGTCCCTCTTGGAGAGCACAGAACTGGACACAATACTCACTAGAGCAGAGTAGAGGGGGAGGAGAACCTTCCTCCCCTTCTGCCCCATCCCAGGAGGAAAGACAAACCAGCCCCAATGTACTCAAATGCATCACGTCCCCAAACTGAACAGATGAGCAGCAAAAGGTGGGGGAACTCAGGCAGGCTGGCCAGTGCAGCCAGCCTGGTGCCTCTGCAATGAGGGAACAAGCATAGGCTTGTATACAGAATTTCAGTCACCAGCCATGGGCACATGCATACACACTCAGGTAACCAAAGTGTTTAGTCCTAGTTCTAAAATCGGAGGAAAATGAAGAGGAGGAAAAGGCAGCCTTTAAGGCTTGACACATTCCCTGTTGCGGAAGACAGGCAGGCTGTGCTGCTACTGGCTTCCACTGGGTGGGGAGGCAGGACAAGGTCTGAGCTTGTGGACATCTCTAAACGTTTTAGAGAATCTGTTCAACCAACTCTCACTGGGCTGGCAAGGGGGAAATCGGCACCTCTGGGGAAGAGGCAGCTGAGAGGTTTGAAAATAGCAATGCTTCTGCTACAGCTGTTTTGGCAACCACCACACACAGAGAAAGAAGAGAAAAAGTCCTCAGAACCCCTATAATCCTCCAAACTCCTACGCATCTTTCCTGCCAAAAGCTATTTGAAATGACCATTTGCAGCTAGAGATACTGCAATCCTTTCACTTAGCAGAGATGTTTCCCAGCAAAGATTTTTTTTTTTTTCCCCAGCACTGGACACTTTTAAGATTTGGCTGGGCAGGGGCTGGGCCATCTTGTCTAGACCACGGTTTTGCCAAGAAAGTTTGGACCAGATGAGCCATGAGGTCCCTTCCAACCTGGTATTCTCTGATCATACAAGGCACCATCAAAGGAAACATTACTGCACTCGATTTCCCTGATCCTGGTGACCTTTGGGTGGATGTCAGCTCTATTCCTACCCTTTTACTTGACTTGCAGCATCTCCTCTTGCTTCAAAACAGGTCTTCCACGTGACTAGTTCCAGGGCCCACATTCAGCTGCTGGTGGCTTGTGGTGGCCATAAGACAGGGCATTTTGTGATCCTTCTCTTAATTGTGCACATAGGAGCTGGCCATCATGCACACATCTAGCATAGGCTGCCCAACCACTCATTCCTGCTGGTTACCTGCTGATAAAGCTTGCACACTTTGGCACATGCCATCAGTAATACTGCTCTTAGGTGCAGCTGTGCAACGAAGATAGCTTAGTACTGCTGCAAATGACAAGGGTCCCATTTCTACTAAGCACCACACATTCTGTGTTTAACCAGCTCCTTTAGATCCCTGGAGTCCTCTTCTCAAAGCTGGGTGCTTTGTTCTTAACACTTGCTCTACAAGCATTTGCTGTCCTTTCTACAGCAAGGACACCCAGCAAAGCAGCCTCCTCACAAGTGGCTGGGAAATGAGAAAACCCCACCTGTGAACTCCATGATCACAGGAACATCTGAGTTCCAGGTAGAACCTCACATCTAAATCACTCTGCTGCTAGAACCCCTTCAGCAAAGGGTGGCAGAATGGCCATGGCTCCTCCTTGTGTGTCTATCATAGATGTCAGTAGTGACACAGTAATTGAAAGCAAGCTCTGGGAAGCAGAACAGCTCTGTAATCCTCCACTGACGAATGTGAGTAGTTTCTTCTTTAAGGATGGCTCTGGTTGTTCGTCATGCTGCTGGAACAGGGTCCCACTTTCCAACCTAGGGCAAAAGGGCATAACCCTACACAGGGTTATGTGCTGGTTTGAGCTAATTGGAATATTTTTTTAGCAGAGAAAATTGTACTGTAGGCTGTGAAGGAAAACAATGGTGATGTCTACTTCACTCATAGGCTTGCTGCAAATGTTTACAAAAAGATAAGAGTCTCTTGAGCGGGCAGTCTGGGTCACGGGGCTCTTGCTTCTTGGGCTAGCAGTTTCACGGGGGCAAGCAGTTTCTTGGGCTCTCTAGCAGCTCTGGTTTCTCCTCTCTGCTGAATAACTCCATTAACCACTCTTCTTCTAATCCTCCTTCGGTTGATTCTCCGAAATTACCTTGGGGTAAGGTGTGGGGGTTGGGAGAAGGTGGAAGGGTGGTTGGGAGCCCCTCCTGGGGTCTATGATTTCTGGGAGGGGTGTTGTGTGTCTGTATTACCTTAAACTTGTATATTTCTGTAAATATTCCTGTATATACTGTATATATTTGCTTGTATATTGTCCTAAGCTGTAAATATAGCTTCATCTTTTAACTTCCAGCCGGCTGAGAATCTAGTCTGGGTCATTTTACAAGTGTGGGGGGGGCGGGAAACTCCCAAACCGTCACAGGTGAGATGCAGGTGGTCCTTCCTCTGAACACTTCTCTGGTTGCATTTCTAACTCTGGGAAATGTGATCCATGTAGACCAAGATTCCTTGTCACACCAAGGACCAATAACTCCACAGATAAAGTCTCCAAAGGAACAGTGCAGCCCAGGAATGATTCTCAAGAGGTACATGACACAATGTCAGGTCACACACATTGCCTGCCTGCACTCACAGTTGCAGAAGCCAGACACAGCTTTTTCAAACATGGAACTTTTCTGCAGTTACAGAAAAGGTAAATTATAGCTAAGAGCATCCTCAGTTCCAAAGAGCATATCTTGTTCCTGCAGGATCTTTCTTTTGTAAACACAGAGCTGGCAGAAACTTGGCCTTCTACCTCCAGGAGGTATTGCACAAAAAAAACCTTGTTGAAAGCATGCATCATTTAAAAATGTACTTCAGGATTAGTGATATGTGATGCTTCCAAAATAGAATTTACTCCAAGGGATCTGGCAGGGGTTGTCTGAGCTGATGTGATCCCTGACAGTTTCACTGCATGCTCTTCCAAGCTGAGACTTTGGTCAAATTACAGTCACACTGAACCCAAACAGCAGTGCTGGCCTTGCAGAGCTGTGTGACAAAAACAGACTGCCTCAGGCTGCAGACTCCACAGAGACTTTGATCCCTAGTGGCCACCTCACTGGGTAATTTGGCCTGTTGAGGTTGTAGGTGTACTGCAGATAGGGAGCCAGGGGGCTCAGATGCCAAACAGAAATCACAGGAAGCTGGACTGTTTAAATGCCATCCCAGTGCAATGAGCAAGTGAACTGGCATCAGCTGAAGTCTGATTCCATGACCCTGATTCTGACACTTGTCTGGTGGCAGCAATTTGAGAAAGGCCTTCAGGATCAGGCATAGTTTCAGACTGCTCATGTTTTCTGAAAGGACAAAACTTTAAAAGAAGATCCAAAGACAAACAAAAATTTGTCCTTACAATTCTGTACCATTTCTTCCTATACAGTCTGCTGACAAATAGATGACCTGAAGCCCAGGAGATGGAAGAGGTACACAAACCATTACACTGGCACTAAAGAGGAAAATCAAAACAATCCCTTGACATGAGAGTAAAGGAGCAAAAGACTTACCTGTATTATCCAACAAGGATGAGGTAAAATGAGATAAAGCAGCAAGAAGAGATTTATAAACAGGAGGTAAGAACAAGGTAAGAACAATCTTTCCTGATAGAGTGGTCAGGCATTGGAACAGGCTGCCCATGGAGGTGGTGAAGTTGTCATCCCTGGGGGTGTTCAAGAGAGGTGTGGACATGGCGCTTTGGGACATGGTTTAGTGGACATTGTGGTCTTAGGTTGGCAGTTGGATGTGATGATGTTAGGGGTCTTTTCCAACTGAAACAGTTCTATGATTCTGTGCTTCACAGTGTGTTCACCAAGCGACAATTTAAAAGGTCCTGCTGGAAAGTAGCATGTTGCAGCTACTGCAGTCACCTGCATAACACCAAGTTCTTCCTTTACTTGTAATGTTTCTTCCTCTGCTATGGGTTTCATACTAGTGATGGCATCTTCAGCTTCAAGCTCCTCCTGAGTTGAAGAAACATCCTTCAGCTGCAATTCCTGCAAGGCACCATGAGGATAAGGTGAGTAGCACAGTCCCTTGGTCTACCCAAACAATCCAAAGAAAGCTCACTGGTCTCTGACTTTCTTTTGCACATGTTTAGACTTAGACTAGAGCCAGCTAGGAGGGTCGTGAGTACGAATATGCTTCAAACACAAATGATTACACTAATTACTGCACACTACATTATCAGGAGACACTGTGGCACACTTGCTTTGTATGGGCCATGGCAAGGAGTAAAGGAGAGGCAGCACCTGAGCTGTCCTGGCTGTACGCAAAGTTATGAACAATATCACTTTGCTCGAGGGTGGAGTTCCCAACTGACCATTAGGGTCAAATCCATTTCCTCGTGATCTGAGTTTAACCTGTGTTGTATGCAAGTAGACCACTGCCAGGCCAACCACCTATAAAACACATCTAACTGCCACAGGTGGTCTCAGACAGACATCTAGGCAGATAAATTAAAATAGAAGTTCAGCCTGATCTCCTGGGCAAAGCAACCATCTGGACTCCAGCTGAAGTCCATCCCAGTGGATAGCAAAAGCTATCACACACCACAGGGAACCAATCTAGCAGTAAGTTAAAACCTCCAAGCTCCACTGAAGCTCTGGTTTTGCTTTAAGACATGGCCTCACAAAGAAACACTGGGATTTTTTAACCAGTTTATAGCCATAACACCTCACAGTTCTTACCTGCCACTTCGAGTGCATGCAGGTCTCCATGAAAAACCTTCTCTGATACTGAACTGCAGCTGCTTCCTTAAGCAAAAGTTTTGAAGTGGACCTTCATTCAAACTGGTTCAAGGTGAATCAGTAAATGTAGTCTATACATAACCTCTGATCCAGACGGGTTTCTCAGTTTTTCTAAATCCAGAAAGGAGATCAGAGAGCGGAGAAGACTGTATGCTTGGATCCAATTATAGCACTCAGTCTGAGAAGACAGA
>VWYK01115722.1:0-13681 GCA_013399775.1 Semnornis frantzii | reverse complement strand
CCCGATACGTTGCCGTTGAGTCAGACAGAACATTTGCAGACCTTATGTCATACTCAGAATTTAAGGATTAATGCTATATGTTCACCAGGAAACCCAACTAATCAGCAAGGTAATTTTTCAAACCGATCACTCCCAACGCCTGAGCTAAGGTAAAAATGCCAAGACTGTGAAGAGAGGACATATGTATCTTATCTTTTTGGGGTTGCACCAAATGCCAAGTACTAGAGTAAATTCAACAGAAACCAGACATTGTTGGAAAGTAATTAAAGAAATATTGAAATTAAACCTACCATATGAGTGAAATATTTGCAGGCCCGCTTTGTTGCCTGCATAACAATTTGCATGGAACTGAACAGTGCTGCCTTCTCTCTTACTTTTTATGAGCTGTACTTGGTTAAAATATGGCAGAGGAATGGCCTCTGTGCATTCAGCGTAGGATCTTCTTTGTGCTCAGGATGCTCACAGGCCAAAATCAGTAGGTTTACTTAGAGGAGAAATGTATTTATTAAAAAAAAAAAAAAAAAGAAAGGGAAAAAACGGAAAACTAGAGCCTCCAAACCTGTGTGAAGAAAAATCAAATCCCATTTTTGAAAGCTTAAAAGATCCACTGAGGCTGTCAGCTCTCTTTACCTGCTGCCTTCACCTTGCCTGGTAAAAAGCAGGGACATGTCCAGTGCGCAGGGGAGGGGGGGAGCCAAGGCTCCCCTGGCGTCAGTGCAGCCTGGCAGATGAAAGGGACCCACATAGCCTTGGGGGGCTTAAGGCTATTAGAGGGCAACTCATGCTCTGTTATCATGCTGATTTTCAATTGATTTTTGGCTGTACAGTACTTGTTGAAGGGCCTCTAGAGCATCAAACACTGCATTATGGCACTCCACACTGTAATACACCAGCCTTTGTCTCCCTGTCTTTGCTCTGCCGGAGCAGAGCAGTGCTAACCACCCCATGATTGCTCCAGCTCCTGAGCAGCTTTTAGAGCTGAGGAAGTAGGGCAGGTGAAGGGAATCTGACAGCTGTCTTTAGCTGGCTCTTAACCTGATTTAACGCATTTGTTTGCACTTCTGCGTTTCCGAGCCAATCTGGTTTTGAATTGCTGTAAAACACTGCTTTTAATTTAGAAAATTACTCCTCCTTTAAGTAACTGATAGAAGGGCTCTGGTGTTGTGAGGGTACTTCTTTCTTTCTCAAACTAGCTGTATCAGTCCTTTGAAAAAAAATGGTACTAGAGGTGCTTGAAGTCAGAGCTGAGGTTGCAGGAAGGGTTTTGTGGGCTGAAGTGAGTAATTTCTCCTATTTTCTACCTCGTCCTTTACTCAAACTATTGTATCACTCAGGTACATTTTTCATTCACTAAAAAAATCAAGGCATCTACATTTAAGTCTTGGTAAGCTGAGGATTCTTAAAATCAAGTGTCTATGAATCTAAAATATCATCTTTGAATAAACAGCATTTGTAATTGGTTGTTTCAGCTGGTTTGTGTAAGTCTTTGTGCATACAGTGCAAGAGGTAAATGAATACATAAAAAGGTTTACAAGAATAAAAATGTACCTGTGAAAACACGTGTAGAAACTCAGGCCAGTGCCTTTCTGGGGCTACGGAAAGCCCTCAGCACAGGAAGGACATGGACCTGCTAGAGTCCAGGGGAGGGCCACAAAAATGATTGGAGGCTGGGGTACCTCTGCTGTGAGGACAGGCTGAGGGAGCTGGGGGTGTTCAGCCTGGAGAAGAGAAGGGTCCAGGCAGACCTAACAGCAGCCTGTCAATAGCTGAAATGGACTACAAGAAGGCTGCAGAGGAACTGTTTGCAAAGGCCTGCAAGGACAGGACAAGGATAATGTTTGAAATGAGAGAAGAGCAGATTTAGATTGGAAAAAATTCTTTAACGTGAGCGTGGTAGAACACTGGCACAGATTGAACAGGGAGGTAGTTGAGGCCCCATCCCTGGAGATACTCAAGGTGAGACTCAACAGGGCTCTGGGCAACCTGACCTAGTTGAGGCTGTCCCTTCTCACTGCAGTGGGGTTGGACTAGATGACCTTTGAAGATCCCTTCCAACCCATGCCATTCTGTGAGAGCACGGTGTAGTCGTAAGGATAGGATGATTACAGCAATCAGTGACAGCCAGCTGAACTATCCTGCAAGCTGCAGGCACAGCTCAACATGTATGCTCCCTGGGAAGACACCTGTTATTTTGGTGGCTTGCCTGTAGCTCCTTGGTTTGTTTCCGTGAGGTAAGGATATGGCTGTCTACCCATGAAGAACTGCAGAACCAAATCCAAGAGGACTTTGTGTAGGTTCCATGCCCTCTCTGACACACATTCTTCTCCAGCTCTACAATGAAAACAAGAGTACTAGGAAGTTGCATTGATGTCTGTTGTCAGTAGATTGCTTTGCTATTCCAGGAGAGCAGGGGTTTGTAGAAAATGTTTCTGGATGAGTGCATTCTTGTATTGGTCTCCCTGCATTTCATAAAAGAAGTGATGGATATATTTAATTTGTAAACTGTATTGCTTCTTATTTTAACACTTCTTTTTCCAACAAAGGTGAAAAATGGTGAATGAAGTAGCCTGGATCTCTAAATTCATCTTCATAGATTCATAGGAAGATTTAGGTTGCAAGTGACCCTAAAGAGCATCTAGTTCCAACCTCTCTGCTGTGCACAGGGACACCTTCCACTAGACCATGTCAAGGAAGGCCTCATCTAACGTGGCGGGGAGGGGGCATTCATGACCTGCCCAGCCTACCTGTTCCACTTCCTCACCACCCTCACTGTAAAGAATTTCTTCCTTATCTCCAGTCTAAATCTGCTGCCCTTAAGCTTCAATCCATTCCCTCTCATCATCTCACTACAAGCTCTTGTAAAAATTCAGCAGGGTATCTATCGCCTCTCTGGGCTCCCTGTTCCAGTGTTTCACCACCTTCAGCACAAAAATTTTCTTCCTTATTTCTAGGTATATCAATCTGCATTGAGTAACTTGGGTTTCTACTGAATTAGAACATTTTTAAATACTGCAAATAGGAAATTTGATTGTAGATCTTTCAAGAGTTAACTGTCTTTTTGTTGATGAGTCAGTGGACTGTCCAGAGAAGGTTTGAAGGAAGGACATGGCAATCAGTTAAAAGCAGCTCCTCCTCCACAGAAGATCCAGGTCCCTCTTGGATGGCACCAGTACTCTTTAACAGGGGCACTGCTGCTTTCAGATATGCAAAGTCTGGATCAGAGACATCCAAATAAATGAAAGCAAAGCATGATTCTCTTGCCTTAAATGCAAACGCATGAAAACCACCCTTTTGACAATTGCCCTAGAAATTACTTCCATTAAGACACAAAAAGACAACCATAAAGCTCTAATACCACCTAATATTTTGGAACAAAATTTCATCCTCCCTTCTGCTTAAAAATACAAGAATATATATATTTTTTAGCTGGTTTATTATATATTTGTGTGGGAAAGCTTTTTAATAACTTTTTTTCCTCTGGTGATTTTTAGCTGTTAAAGTGAGCTCCAGAGAAAAAGAAATTTGTCCTTTCAGTTTGATTAATTTGATGAAACTCTTAACACTTGTCCAAATCTGTTGGAGAGGATAAATTTATGCAGTAATCTCAAAAATTAAGGAATTTGCCTGCTGCTGTTTGATTGTACTCAGTATAGTAATTTACCTCCTGGGCAGGTATGTGTGGAGTTGGAGGAAATAAACGATTCTTTGTTTTCTACTGGTGGCTTGTAAGTGACTACCCCAAAGCTTGGCTGTGTTGGGTTATTTGTGAAATCATCTTTAGACCGGCATAAGGAGCAGACACAGGGAAATTGTCTGGTGGCAGAGTTGGCACAATGGCCCTGGTGCTTCTATTCCTACCTACAGGCAGGATAGGGAGCTCAAGAAAGAGGAAGACAAAGCGGTTTTCCTGTGCTCCACTGACTTCCCAGCTGCTCTGAGTCTGAAGTCTGTCACTAACTCCAGATGCTCTAACCTGCACCAAGTGCTGTCCTAAACTGCCAGCCACATAACATGTGGAAAGAGCTCAGATTATTTTATGGATGGTTACCTTTGCACACCCTTGGCACTTTACATTCCTCATGCACAGGCTAGGATTGGGGTCTTCTACTTTCTTGTGTAAACAGAGCATTTGCTGTAACCGACAAGGATTGGTGGTGCAACCACAAAAGCGAGAGAGGAGAATTCAGCAAATTCTTTATTAAGATGTGATTTGCACCATGAATTTTTTTGACAACCCCATCATTAAATTCTTAAATACGTGAAGAGTGCCCTTTTCCTTATAATCTTGCACCGTGCCCACCAGCTTCTCGTGGCCACGCTTGTTTCAGCAATTACATCTCTCTCAACTTTGCTCGGGCCTCTGCACACGCAGCTCTAAGCCTGTCATACCCAGGTTGAAGGCAGCCCCCGTTTGCAGGGAGGTGAGCAGAAGCGAGTGCGCCGCACATCGTTTTATTGCGGGACGCGGTGCCGAGGTTTGAAATCATTTACCACCGTAAAATTCGGCAGTTTGCCTGAGCTCCCTGTCTAATTTTACACTCCTGCCTAAAGAGGATGGAACATCATTTAAATAGCGCAAATCAGAATATTTTCTTCTCAGCTTGGAGCTTCCTTCCTGGTTCCTCGTGCCTCGGATTTACCGCTTACTGACGGTTCTCTGTTTCGTGGGACTCCTGACCCTGTACATCTGTTAAAGGGGATAGTTCAGTATGAACACAGCCTCCTACTCAGTAGGACCACAGTGTTCTCTTAGCTCCTACTAGATGCTTGAACAAGCAGAGGGCTTAAGTGAAATCCTTTAGCTGAGCCAAAATCTGTTCTTATTTAGGGACTAATCCAAAGCCTGTTAAATCAACAGAAAGATTTTGGTTGACTTCAGTGAGCTTTGGATCAGGCCCTTCCCTGCTAATACATCTGAAATCAATGGAGCTACATTGGGCTTCTGCCAGTATAAAAAAAAAAAAAAAAAAAAAAAAAAAAAAAGGAGAGGGGTTGTCCTTCTGCTTGATTTGTACAGTACCTAACACACTGAGGTCCTGGTGTTCAAACAGGGCTCCCAAGTGCTTGACTGAGACCACAATAATTTTGACTTGATTACATTACTTGGTGTTCATGGACTCCCTTTCAGCTAGGGACATAATTCAGCCACATGTGCTGTGTATCCACCTTGTCCCCAAGCATTACCTTGGTCTTCTCTCCATTTTCCATCAAGGAATTTCTTTGTGAAAATTAAAAAAAAAAATAATAAAGCAAAGTGACAGTCTTGATATCAGGAGATATATATGTGTATATATTTTATATTTCTGTGCTGTTGGATTGTAAAGAAAGCTGTTGTGAATGAAAAATGTCCATAGAATATGAAAACCACCAATGAATGTAATTTTTACTGCCCGTTCTCTGCCTTGAGGAAATTATTAAAGCCCCACGTCTCCCCTAAAGTTAAAAAGCTGTTACCTATTTACTATTTCTTCATTACTCCTCTTTATTTTTATTTTGCAGCTTTAAATTGAACTCAGAATTGTGATTTGTCACTTGTTAAAGACTTCAATGTAATAATTAGCTTTGTGGAGGTAGCAAATATTTCTTTAGGTGACAAATGGCAATGGTTGGAAAGATCCTATGTGTGCATCAGTACACACCTTCTGTTTTCAGAGGTGTCTGCAACATCCTTAGCCTGGCAAAGACTTTTATATATTGCTTAACTCTGGACATTGCAAGTCACAGATTGCAGGATCACAGGATGTTAGGGGCTGGAAGGGACCTCTGGAGATCTTCAAGTCCAACGCCCCTGCCAGAGCAGGACCATAGAATCTAGTGCAGATCACACAGAAACACATCCAGATGGATCTTGAAAGTCTCCAGAGAAGGAGACTCCACAACCTCTCTGGGCAGCCTGTCCCAGTGCTCTGTGACCCTTACAGTAAAGAAGTTCTTCCTCATGTTGAGGTGGAACTTCCTGTGCTGCAGTTTCCATCCATTGCCCCTTGTCCTATCCCAGAGCACAAGTGAGCAGAGGCTGTCCCTGTCCCTCACTTGCTGACCCTCAGCCCTCAGGTATTTATAGACACTGATCAGATCTGCTCTCAGCCTTCTCCTCGCCAGGCTCTCAGCCCTTCCTCATCAGGCAGTGCTCCAGTCCCTTCAGCATCCTGGCAGATCTCCTTTGGACTGTCTTAAACTATGGAGCCCATAAATGGCTGCAACACAGGTTTAATACTGACCACCTTAGCCTTTAGCAGATATGTGTTTGAATGATGAAGTACCAGGTACAAGGAAGCAAATAGTTCATACAGATGTGAATAACCCAGATTCTAGGGACTGTGTTCTGTCAGCATTCCAGCAATGTAACACCTAGGAATACTTCAAGTTCCTTTTCAAAAGCTACTAAAAGGAGAATTTCCTAATTATGCTTTCATTTGGCACTTACATTCTAGTCCTAAACTACAAATATTTTCCTTAAAAACAAAGCTGGTAAGTTCTGTGCTTTTTGTTTTTTAACTTACCAGACTTTTGTTTAGGTTTTGTGTGTGTCTAAGTCCACGTACTTGAATTCCTTTTGTGTATCCTTATACCATTCAGTATAAGGTGATGTTTTGTATGTAGAATGATATGTAAGTATATATTTTGCACGAAACATCTCTCACCATGTGGAAGTGTGTGTGAGTATGGAAAAAAATCCCTGGTTTGTAACTTTTTTGTGTGTGTGTGCAGCAAATTTAGGCATAGCTTTCTAGGTGAGAAGCATCAGAATTAATGCTTTGTTCTAACAGCCTTCTCTTTCTTCAGCAGTGCTTTCTCCATTTTCATCTATTAATCTCTGTAAAATGTTAGACTTGAGAAGCTCAAAGGGTTATATAATTCCATTTTGATTTACAGGTTGCCAAAATGCTTAATGCATATAGATACCTTAAACTTCAAGGAAACAGGGATAGGCTGATCTGTGCTAGCATCTCACCTGACTTACAGTTTGGGGTTTCTGCCCTTTTTGTGTGCAAGGAATTAAAAAGAGGAGGATGCAATACTCATCCTTCAGTCTGAGAGAGAGGTAACAGTGCAGTTTTCCAGTTAAAAAACATAACAAAGGTTATCTTAGTAATGTTGAATGTTTCTTAGATTTCAGTTACTTAGGGATTTTTACTCTTTCAGTTTTAAATGACCATATCTGAATTTCCCTAAAACTCACTTGAGTTATCCATAGTTGATAGGTAACCACTAGGGATGTGCTCTTTTGCTTGTCCCTCTCCATCCCCTTTTTTTTTTTTTCCCCTGCCTCTCTATGTCAGAATAATAAAATTCATCTTACCTTATCCTTTCCCAGAAAATCTTCTGTGGTGTATATCTGCAATCATAGACAAACACTTTGATTTAGCTGTGGAGTGATTGTCCTAATCATTTCCCTAAGGTGGATCTATTGAGCATAGTTTGGCATAAAGTTCTGCATCCAGTTCTGGTGCTCCCAGCATAAGAGGGACATTGGACTGCTGGAGTGGGTTGAGAGGAGGTCACGAAGATGATCTCCCCTAAGTGAGATCCTGGAGAAAAGGTGGTTCTGGGGAGACCTTAGAGCTGCCTTCCAGTGAAGGGGGCTTTCAAGAAAGCCAGGAAGAGACTTTTTACAAGGGCTTGAGAGATGAGGCCAAATGGATTTGTAAAGGGTTAACCCTCCTGGGTGGGAGGAGTGGTCAGAACTTGACCCCACATCTGCTCGACCCTAGGTGTAGTGTTTAGCCCACTCCCACTTCGTGTCTGGACCCCCTGTATAAAGAGAGGAACTTCCTGATGCTCTCTCTGTCTCCTCCTGACCTGCGTGCCCGACACCATCCTCGTTCCTGTTCTCCTGTCTTACCACATGGCCAGTCTCTACCACACGGTGCACATCTCTTCAATCCACTGCCATCCATCTGGTTGTGTATATATTTTGTATCTTGTTTTCCCTTCCCTATACCTATTTGTAACTCTCCTACCTTAAATACCTTTTGTTTGTTGTTAAAGTTTTCTTTTACCTTCCAACTCGTAGCCAGACTGTTCTGTGGGTGGTTTTACCCCTTCTGCCTCCTCCTTTCTTTCTTCCTTTCCAAAAAGGGTGGGAGAGGGGAAGGCATCCTACTATCACTGTATTGGTTTCCCCTGAGAAGCTAAACTCAAACCCATACAGGATTGAAGTTTGAGGAGGACAGATTTAGACTAGATATTAGGAAGAAATTCTTTATAATGAGGGTGGTGAGACACTGGAACAGGTCTCTCAGGAGATCCTGGATGTCCCCTCCCTGGAGGTGTTCAAGGCCAGCCTAGAAGAGGCCTTGAGCAGCCTGGTCTAGTGGAAAGTGTCCCTGCCTATGGCAAGGGGCTGGAAATGGATGATCTTTGAGGTCCCTTCCAAACAAAACCTTTCTATAAATCTACAAAACAGAAGGACTTTGTTGATTTTTTTTAAAGATCTTTCATTCATTCTATTAATCTGTAACTCACACTCAGCTACAGATCTGACCCTCTCCCTTGTCCTTTTTTCTGTTTTTGTTGCTGTTGGGGTTTTGGTTGGTTGGTTTCCTGTTTGCTTGTTTGGTTTGTTTCTGTTGATAATTGTTGTTTGGGTTTTTTGATTGGTTGTTTTTTGTTTGGTTGGTTTCTCTTTTGAATCTGGGCAGGAATATGTTTCATACAGTCAGGCCTTTCTAGTCTGGTGATTCATTAGTGATATTCAGGGTTTGGCTTCAAACCTCTTTCTGCTTTCTTGTAAACTAACCCCACAGTCCTAGGACCACCAAAGAGAATGTAATTTCAGTTGGAAGTCCGTGCTGTCAGAATTCAGGCTCACTGTATGTCAATTACCCCTCCCTGAAGCCCTTCCAAAGGACTGTCAGTCTGACTCGTTTAGGAGAAAAAAGATGTCCTTTCATTTTAAACTAGTCAAGAATTTTACATCTTTCTAAAGCAATTTTCTGCATTCTTACCAGCTTCATTGATGTGAAGGTAAAGTACACAACAGGTCAAATTCTGACTTCAGTGGGAGTTGATGGGAGCAGAATGGGTATACTCAAAAGCAGAAATGATTCAATCTTGGTGTTGTCTGTGCAGGAAGAAAAAAACAACTTACCTCTATATAATTTGTCTTCATAAAAATCAGATTTCCATTTGCTTCTCATGCTGCTTTCTGTGACTGTCTTACACAACCTCAGAGGAGCTTCTTTCCGTCTCGATAGGGATGTGTGTGTGTTTATCTGTATGTTTAATTTTTCTCCCCTTGTTTATTCACATGTAAGCATTTTGCATGCTTCCTTAGAGAATTTCTTTGTAAGCTTCAGTTGTCCTTAAGAGATTGAGAACCTGTCTAGCGCGTAATTTGTGAGCTGTGCAAAGAGCACCCTGCAGCTAAGACAAAGCCTAGAATGATTCACTTGGACCTGCTTTGCTTGCAGCTGTGGGACTCTTGGACTTAAGGATCCTAGTTCAAACTCGGGCTGTGATGAGCAGGATATATCTATGCATGGCCAGGTGTCCAGTGGAGGATCCATGTAGAATCATGGAATGGCTCGGTCAGAAGGAATCTGAGAAATCATCTGCTCCAACCTTCCCTCCATGGGCAGGGACACCTCTCAACTAGACTCAGCTGCTCAAGGCCTCATTCAGCCTGGCCTTGAACACCCCCAGGCAGGAGGCAGCCACAGCTTCCCTGGGCAGCCTGTACCAGAGTCTCACCACCTTCCTACTGAAGAACTTCTTCCTTGGCTCCAGTCTGAACCTACTCTCTCTCCGCTTCAAATCATTCCATCTTGTCCTATTGCTAGACATATGAAAAGTCCTCCTCCAGCCATCCTAGTGGCTTTCTTCAGCTATTGGAAGGCAGCTCTAAGGTCCCCCCAGAGTATTCTCTTCTCTAGGCTGAACAACCCCAGCTCCCTCAGCCTGTTGTCATAGCAGAGGTATTCCAACCCTTGGTCGTCTGTTCCAGTCTTCTAGCAAGCAGTTGTTTGTTACAGCATGATACCTTTCAGNTCCTGGAAGGCTACTCTAAGGTCTCCTGGAAGCCTTCTCTTCTGCAGGCTGCAGAGCCCCAACTCTCTCAGCCTATCCTTGTAGGAGAGCTGCTCCAGCCCTCTGATATTTTGAGAAGCATATTGCTTCAGGATACAAACCCCCCTCTGCTGTCATGCCTTCTCTGTGCTCACGAGCTGCTCCTGGGTTGTCTCTTATTTCATGAGGAGTGGGATGGAACTTGTGTGAACAAAATGAGATTATTGCACCCCAAAGAAAAGGGGGAATGTCACTCATACAGCGAGCAGGAATGTTGCTGCCGAATCCTGGTGAAACAGTAGAATTTTTCACCTTAAAACTGACAAAAATCTGTATCTCACACTGTCAGAAGAAACACTTCATTGACACCAGGCTTCTTAAACCGAGAACTGATTGGGCAGCATTGATCCACTCGTGTTACTTTCTTGCTACCTTTTTTATAACAGGCCTTTAAACATTTAATTTCTTACTTTTAATTTTAGGCAGCTACAGGTAGCAAACATTACTGTTTAAAAAAAAAAAAAAGTCAATGTAGTTTAGACCCTTAACACAGCATTAGAATATTTCCTTCTGTATGTAAATAATCTCTCATATATTAAAAAAACAACTGTCAGTTGGTTTCCTTCCTGTCTTGTATACATTTGGGCTTATAACAATAGAAGTTTTAAGCTTAGCTTAGGGGTTTTTTTCCCCTTGCCCTCCCTCTCCTTCCTTTTCTCCCCAAGTTGGATGACTTTGGGAGAGCAGTCTCTTTCTGTCTCACTTACATTAAGTATCCCTGAAAGTAGGATGGTTTTGGTGGTTTTCTTTGCCAGAGAGTAACAGAACATAATTGGGGAGGATGAAACCTTTTAAAGGGACATTTTGTAGTGTATGTCAGTCTCTGCTTGAGACTCATCTGCTGTAAGAAACAGTAGATCTGCAGGCAGGTTGTGGCTTCTGTCACGTTCAGGGGAATCTACTGAATCTTGGCCTTCATTTAGGATTCCCTCCTGATGAGCAAATTCCCATGACCACGTTTGAAGCTTTAAAAGCTTTGGTTTTGTTTTAAAAGGCCTCTGAGCAAAGGCAATGTTTTCATAGGCATTTAGAAACACACACACACACAAAAAGGAGCTTTTAAACCTTCAAAACATCACTGAGGGGATTCGCTTCACTTCTCAGCAGACCAAGGCTGAGATAACACCTGCAAAAAAAGTGTGCATCTGTGAATTTTGTGAGAGTTTTGATGCCACATCTCAGCTGACCCACAAACGTGACAGCAGTGTATGTGTGTGTGTAAATCTTACAGTTATTTAAGAGTAAACTACTAGTTTGGTTCTGTGAACAACTGCGGTGGCTAAGCCTATTCTTGCTTTTTAGATTGTTTTCATTTCATCTCCCTGTACACCTTCCCATACAAACTGGTCTTCAGAAAAATGGATTGAGGGAAAGTCTCTTGTTATTTTCCATTACCTAAAGGGTATTAGGTTTATTTTGCTTCAGCCTTATTTTTTTCCTTCTGCAGTTGCACAATAAGAGGTAGTTTCCTGTAAGTAGGTGAGTCGTTATATATGCAAACCCAGGTCTGTGACTGCCAGATGAGAAAAAATATACAACAGAAGCAAGCAGACAAAGCATCAGATTGGTAAAATTACAGAAATAGTTATTTGCTCTCCTTTTCGGCTCCATCTCCTTGTGTCTTAATCACCCGAGTTGAAATTTTGTCATGTTTCATGGTAATTAAGGAGAGACACGAAATTAATATATTAACAGTGTTTCTCTCCTGTCCTGTGCTGTTCTCCAGACACCTGTTAAAAGACACAAGCACATATTTTGGGACTGATGATGCTAACTGGCAAACTTGGCACCAAACAACCTGCTGAAGCTAAAATGTTGATGCAGAACATGTGCTTAACTTAACAGTCCATAACCCTGTTTTTGGAACACTGAAACACCTACCCTGAGGAAAGCTCATAAAACAAAGAGCTTTGAAAGCTCATAGGTGAGACCATTAATGCTGCAGACCTTTTTAAGGACTTGTGTCTTCACAGACTCCTATTAATTCAAGATGGTCAAGTAAGTGTATGAAATAGGACACATGAAAACACTGCAGATGTTTATATTATTATGCTTTTTAAAGTATTCTTTTCATAGATTCCATAGCTGAAGGAATGAGGGGGGAAAAGGGATGCTTGGAGAGGCAAATATTCTGCATTTGGGAGGATTACATATTGCAGGCAGATCTGAAGGAATCTCTGCTTAGTCTCTAAGGTTTCTGAGCTTTTTACAACGCATAATGCTTAATTCTTCTAGAAATTCCCTGTGCCTTTAAGAGTCAATTGCTTGGGATTAGGTTGAGTAACTTGGCATATCTCTGGATGTTGCTTCCCCACGTGCAACATTCCAGTCATGTCTTTCTTACTTTACAGTTAAATATATGATTTATAAATAGATAACAATCCTGATAAGCTTGTTTCAATCCATTCTAGAACAAAATTACTTGTTTTATATGATGGGCAACAGCTCCAAGCTGCTTTAGAGTAACTGTCCTGAACCAAGAAGTAAGCTTTGTTATAGATTCATCTGGAGGCACTGGAACTTAAAAAAATCTGAGCTACTGCAGCAACCAGGACCTCTTGTTTTCAAAGTGCTTCTCATGAAACCAACTTTCTGCAGCAGACAAATGTGAATTTGTAACAAAGATGTGAACACAGATGATTTTCCTTTCTGCACTTATCCACACAGGGCGTGTGTTTGTTTGTCTCTCTTCAAGGGAAGAAATTAGAGCAGACTTATATTAAGCTGAGTGGAATTTTCTTCATTGGATGTTCCTGGCTGTGTAACTTCTCTGTCAAAAAGCTTAGTGTCTTCCATTTCACCAAATGTGCACTCTCTTTGCTATAAAACTCTGCGCTGTACTGTTAGGCATTTTGGGGTATGGTGTTTTAATTTCTCTTCTTTGGAAAGAAACCAGAAGCATCTTCTTGTGCCTAATGGGCTGATGGCAAAGCAAAAAGAGCTTCAGCTGTGAGTTGTAGAAGGAAGGTTGAACTGGTTTGGATTGTGGGGGTTTTGTTGGGTGTGTGGTGGTTTGGTATTTTTTTAATTTTTTTTTGTTTGCCTTTTTTTTTTTTGTTGTTGTTACTTATTATTTTATAACTGAAGAAAATTCACAAAGGGAAAAACAAGTTGTCCTTAACAAGGAAATTATTTAGAAGTGCATCATGTTTACGTACGCGGATGAGAACAGTGCATTGTTAGCTGTGACTGCGTGAATCGCATGATGCAGCCTTTTGACAAACTGAGTGTCTGCTGGAGACATCTGTGAAGGGTGACCTTTTGCCCCAAGGAAGAATGCTCTGAAGGTGGGGAATGCTATTATCTGTCCTGGCCCACCATGCACAGAGGCTGCCCACCACCATCTTTGCACTCTCCTGGTTATGTAGGTCTTCAAATACAAACTGGATGACCCAAAACCCAAACAAATCCTCCTGAAGAAGTACTGAAAACCAGCTCGATTTCACCTTGGTGGGAACACAGAGCTTAAGGCACAGAATCACAGAATTGTCAGGGTTAGAAGGGACCTCAAAGATCATCCAGTTCCAACCCCTCTGCCACTTTCCAATAGACCAGGTTACCAAGAATCCAGCCTGGTTTTAAAAACATGCAGAGATGAGGCTTTCACCAC
>VWYK01115720.1:0-23945 GCA_013399775.1 Semnornis frantzii | reverse complement strand
CCCCCCACCTCCCGTGCCACAGCAGGAGCACCTAAAGCAGATCACACAGAAACGCACCCAGGAGGTTTTGGGTATCTCCAGAAAAGGACCATGGCAACCTGTTTCAGTGTTCCACTAAAGGTGAATACAGCTGCAGAGAAGTCCAATGGCATGAAAAAGCAAGATGCAACGTGTAGGTAGGTAGGGAGAGCTCTGGCACGGCTCCCAAGTGTGGGAAGTCAAAGCCTTTCTGAGCAGCAGCAGCAGCAGCCGCCGAGTGTCTGCGAGCAAGTGTCAGAGTGTCTTGGCAACAGGACAAGATGTCTGCAAGTTGCCTTCACTTCTGCGGTGAACACGTCATGTAGGCAGTGCAGTGGTGCGTGAACGCGGCAGCCGAGGCTCGGCTTGGAAACATTTGCATCCAAAGCAAAGGCTTGCTTGGTTGGTTGGTGTAGGGGAGAGTGAGGATCTGGTGACAGAGGCTATGGCATTTCTCTCTCTGGCCATTAATTGGTTGCTGCAAATCTGCAGTGCAGTCATGGGTTGGTTTTGTGGGTTTTTGGGGGTTGTTTCTTTTCCCTCTCCCTCCCTCCTTTCCTCTCCTTCGAATTGCTGGTTCTAATAGTAATATTAGTTTTAAGTGGTGTAGAAGATGAGCTGGTTTCTTTGGTAACCAAGTCGGTTACACACCTACACAAAGTTAGAATCTGCTAGGTGCAGACATTTTCCCTTTTAGAAAAGATGTGGGTTTTGAACACTACGGCAGTAGGGCAGCAGTATGTGTTCTGAAGGAGTCATTCCAAAAAAAATGTCCATATACCATATGCAGATTTATATCTCAGTTCTCTTTTTTTTTCTTTTTTTTTTGTTTATACACATACAGAACTTGACTATATTACCTATATATTGATTTCTCCAGTGACTTCAGGATTACAGACTTTCTTATCCCAGCATTTCATCCTTCCCACTTTTCCCTTTACTCCATCCCACTTGTGGAGAATAGGTGGCTGTGGAGGGGCATGCAGTAGGAGCACAGCACAGGTGAATAAGCTTGCAAATACATGCTGCATTGCTGCTTATTTTATATGATGTAGATAAAAATCTGCACTGTTCCTTAATCTGCCCCCTGAAATTGTAGAGCAGCTTTTGTAGATAGCTTCTTTTTAAGGATTTAAATATAAAAGTGTATTCTTAGTATTTTTTTTTAAAGCCAATATGTATATACAAGATTAAATTTTGAATATGATTTGTAATAATGACAGAATTGTCAGGGTTGGAAGGGACCTCAAGGATCATCTAGTTCCAACCCCTCTCCACAGGCAGGGACACTTTCCACTAAATCAGGTTGCTCAGAGCCACATCCAACCTGGCTTTAAAAACTTCCAGGGCTGGGGCTTCTACCACCTCCCTGGGCAACCTGTTCCAGTGTTTCACCACCCTCATGCTGAAGAACTACCTCCCAACATCTAATCTAAAGCTCCCCTCCTCTAGCTTGGATCCATCCCCCCCAGTCCTATCACTAAAAATTCTCTCACCAGCTCCTTACCACCCTCATGCTGAAGAACTACCTTCCAACATCTAATCTAAAGCTCCCCTCCTCTAGCTTGGATCCATCCCCCCCAGTCCTATCACTAAAAATTCTCTCACCAGCTCCTTTGTAGGACCCCTCCAGATACTGGAAGGCTACAATAAGGTCTCTTTGGAGCCTTCTCTTCTCCAGACTGAATAACCCCGACTCTCAGCCTGTCCTCAGCAGAGGAGCTAATAGTCCCTCTCACATTGGCTTGGTCACGATCAGCAGTTTAGTCTACTGCACAAGCTTCAAGACTTTTATTGCATTTTCTGTAGTAACCCATCAAATCCCCACAAAAGTTAAAAAAGTGTACATTTTAAATCAAGCTTCCCTCGTTCCTGTGTATATAAGGCAGGATGGCACTAGTACCTGAGAACTGAAAGACAACCATAAACAGAGGCTGAGCCTGACAAGGCCATTCCATTGCCTTTGAATGAAGTGTTTAAAAAGGAACCAACCCATAAACAAGGAAGAGCGCATGAGAAGATTATACTTTCTTTCCTTTTCTTTTCTGAATCACCAGTCATAAACCAGAATAGTTTTACACTACCTAAAAACATACCTGTGCTTTTAGTTAAATGTGATTTGTATGCTAATACCATGCCTTGTAACTGCAGTTTTTTCCCAGAGTAGGAAAAGCCTGACACAGCACCCGAAAGTGCTCTTCTGCAGTCCTTTTTATTTCCTAACGCCCCTTCCTGTGCTGCAACAAAGTGCAATTCTGCATTAGGAAGCTGGAAAGGTTGGGTTGCATTTCGTAGTTTACAGGAGCCTGATGAAAGTCTGGGTGATACACAGTACTTTTGACAGAACATTTAATCCATTATAACTAAAAGGTAGTGAAAGCATTGGTTGGAAGAAAAGTCCGACTTGAAGAAAACAGATGCTTATTGGTACCCTCCTCTGCATCACTTATGTCATCCTATGGCTACATCACTTTCTTAAGCTTGCAGAGAACATTTCCCTCTGGGCTTCTGCACATTCTGCTGTCTCCTCCTGGTATCAGACACAGTTCTTTCTGCAGCATCTTTCTCAGACACTTCCTGTCTCTCATTGCCATAGAGACAGTGTGTGCCTATTAGAGACACCGCAGAGATGTGCTTGCTGGATCCTAGCAGTGGATCAAGAAGGCAGACCACCAGCAGACCTCTAGGCTTATGGTGATGTGGAGAGGATTTTGTGGCCAAGTCCTGATCTGCATAGCTGGTTTTGAGTACAGCAGGGCTGCAGGCTGCAGAAGTCCTCAGTGGGTGAAGTGAGCTCATAGGTGCAGCCAAAAGGCTTAAGGAACTCATTCCCAATGCACTGGGTTATCTGAGCCATGGCCTAACACTATTTCTGTTAAAGATGATGTCCAGAATTATTTCATAGTCTCAGTGATAGCCAAAGTGTCTGGGTAGAGAAGGGAGGCTTGGCTTGTAATGCAAGAGCTACGCACGGCAGCCTGGTTTCTGCCTCTGGCCCAGATCAGATGTGGTCCTGACCAAATTGTTTCCCTTAGTTCTCTTCAGAATGTGGGGGCTATTTTCTTTCTCCCACTGTAGGGTGAGTGGTAGTCTATGGCCATCACCCAACCTAATCTTCGTGCACATATGCACTGTCCAGTTGCTTTCACATTTTCTCCAGAACAGGCCTGTTGCATCTCCTGAGCAATTCAGCAAGCCTCGGCACCTTTGGTGCCTTGCCATGGGCAGGTCATTTGCTGCATGCAGGCTGCAGGCAAAGTGCCTCAAAGCATGGCCCATCACCAGGTGTCCTAAGTCCTGATCATAGCAGGTAGTGTTGGCACTCTGAGTCTCAACTGCGTTTGGAGTAACAGGAGTGTAGGTGCAAAATACATAGTAGCAGTGTTTCCTGGGTGTAAGCCTTTGCTTAATCTGGTGCTTGAGGTAGCACCACTATTGTAGTAGGAGTGATGGTGTTATGTTCATGGTGAGCAGCAGCTCTAGGGCAGAACATTGTTTCTACTGAGCTGGTGCATTCCCTCTCCCATGCTTGCATGTGAGAGTAGTGGGAAAGAAACAGGGAGCAGAGTTAATCATGTCTCCTCTTGCCCCAGTTGGCCACTGCACTAGGGGCACTGGGGCCAGCATACTGCACTGGGGACAGGCCCAGAACATGTGGCATGCCTGTGTGCCAGTGCCTGGTGCAAAGACTCCTGGTCCTGTGCTGGCCAAGCACTGTCCCTGGGTGGCAAGAGGAGGTTAACAAACATGCACTAGAGGAGGTTAACAAACATGCACTGAGGCTAATAAAGCTTGACTCTCAGTGGGGCTAATTAGTTTCTATGCAGCAACACAGCAAAATGAGTGACAGTTCTGCAGCTAAATCGCTGGGTAGAGTCCTATGCAGTGCTGCTCTGCTTTCCTTGTCTGCTTGGGAGAATCTTGTAGTTGTGCATCAGTAATAAAGCTGCAAGTACAAGGTGTGCAGCTGCCGGTAAGGAGTTGAAGTACAAAGGTGGTTTCCATCATTAGTGTTTCTGTAATGAAAGCTAAAATAGCAAAGGCCATGCTCTGCTCTGGTGAGACCTCACCTGGAGTACTGCATCCAGCTCTGGAGCCCTCAACACAGGAAAGACATGGAGCTGATGGAGCAGGTCCAGGGGAAGGCCATAAAAATGATCAGGGGTTTGGAGCACCTCTGCTATGAAGACGGACTGAAGAATCTGGAGTTGTTCGGCCTGGAGAAGAGAAGGCTCCAGAGAGACCTGATAGCAGCCTTCCAGTATATGAAAGGCTGCAAAGGGACTGTTTGCAAAGGCATGCAGGGACAGGACGAGGGCAATGATTTGAAATGAGAGAAGAGCAGATTCAGATTGGATGTTAGGAACAATGAGTATGGTGGAACACTGGAACGAGTTGCCTGGGGAGGTGTTTGGGACCTCATCCCTGGAGATGTGCAAGGTGAGGCTTGACAGGGCTCTGGGCAACCCGATCTAGTTGAGGATGTCCCTGCTGACTGCAAAAGGGGTTGGACTGGATGATCTTTGGAGGTCCCTTCCAGCTCAGCCTGGCCCATTCTATGATTCCATGATCATTTACAGGTAACAGCTTTGTATTGGTATTTTAATTCTTCAGGCCCTCATTAGCTTAATTTCCCTGCTCATTCTTCTTTTCTCTCTTCACAAAACACATGATAGGCCACAACAGCTCTTAAAACTGTGTAAGAATATGTTAGTATATGGGCTGCAGTAAGCACTGCTGATACCACTGTGAAGATAAACCATCTTGTAGGAAAGCTTGGAGTTAGCTGCACAAAGAAACTCAAGATGACCTTTGCATACAAGGTGAATGAGTATGTAAACTGTTGAGGAGTATCTGGAGAGGGAATAAGTTGCCCAGAAAAAGAGGGTGCAGTTCCCCAGTGTTTATGTCCCCAGCCTTCCATTGTGAATTAGCAACTGAAATTCCTCATTGAGCTCTCATTTAGAAAAGCTCCAGTATGAGCACTTATTAGAATCATAGAATCATGATTGCTTTTTGAGGTCGTGTGTACATGCTTGTGGTTGGTTACTTAACTGTTTCATAGAATGATTTAGGTTGGAAGTGACCTTGAAGATCATCTAGATCTAACCTACTGACATGGGTAGGGGCACCTTCCACTAGACCAGGTTGCTTCAGGCTTCATCCAACCTGGCCTTGAACACCTCAAGGGAGGGGACATTCACAGCTTTCCTGGGCAACCGGTTCCAGTGTCTCACCACCCTCACTGTTGTCCCCATGGGTGGAGGAGGTGGAGGACATGGTTTGCCTATCTGCAGTGTTTCTAAATCTCTCTGCATATCTGCTCCCTGGGGCTGGCCTGGGTTTCCTTTTATTTGGAGTCTCTCAGTGTTTAGGTTGCCAGACAGCAACACCTCTGAAGTAAAAGTGCCTAATGTCACAAAGAGCTTTATATTGAAACTTGGGTTAAGCTCGTACTGATGGCCTTCGGGTGCTTCTGTGAGACAGAGCCCACTTCCATTAAGCTGGTTCCTCTGACACACAGGATTGCTGCCTACCAGAGAACTGTTAAATGATGTGTTGCCAAGGGATTATCACTTCCCTTTCCTGCATGATTTTACTAAACTGAGCAGGAGAGGAGGAGATCTCATTGCTGTGCTAGGAAGCCTTGAGGAGGAACCTTGGTTTGTGCTTTAAGTTGTCATTTGTTTGTTTTTTCAGTAGGGAGGGAAGAAACTTTTTCTTGCTGTATGTTTTTCTGGTATGCAGACCTGGCCCTCCTCAGCCAGCCTCTTCTTGGTGGCAAGTGATAGGATGGGAAGAAACAGTTTCAAGCTGCACCAGGGGAGGTTCAGGCTGGATGCCAGGAAATACTTCTTCACAGAGAGGGTTGTCAAACGTTGGAATGGTCTGGCCAGGGCAGTGCTGGAGTCACCATCCTTGGAGGTGTTTAAACAGTGTGTGGACCTGGCACTTAGGGACATGGTTTAGTGTTGACCCTTCAATGCTGGGTCAAAGATTGGACTGGATAAGCTTGGAGGTATCTTCTGATAAGACATTTTCTGTGATTCTGTATGGAGCACTTCTAGCTGCCTTTGGCATGACCCAGGAAGATTCACCTAATGTGAGTCTCTCCCTCTTCCCCACAGGCCCGAACACATCTCCAGTGGGGTTTTATTGTCCATACATTGCATACAAGAACCAGCTGTAAGTTTAGTCTCTTGTACCTTTTGAGCTCATTGCATTCTTCATCTGCCAGCCTTTGCTGCCAGCACAAGCAAAGGTTTTTTGACCTTTGTCTCTTCCTTAGCCTGGTCCCTCTCGTCTTCCCTAAATTAATGTGCTGTGCTGGGAACTCTGGTTATTATTTACTGTTGATTATTGCCTAATTGTGATTTATGCAAACCAGTGTCACCTCAGGTGAGGTGTATGTCCTCCCTGCCTTGTGTACACACGCATTTGATGGCAAGATGCAAACTGCTTGGTGTATTGGTATTTTATCCTTATAGATGATCCTGGAACACATTTCAGTTGTGTAATGCTGTAGTAGCAGGTGATCATAAGATGTTTTCTACAGCAAATCTAATGCCTGGGACAAAGATGCATGGATTTAGGCAGCGATAGATCAGAAAATAATTGTAGTGCAGTGCTGATGCCAGTTTAAAAGGTCAAACACTGAAAACAGCATTTGAGGTGTTCAGGCTTCTGTCACAGCAGTCCTCTCTTTGCCAGACTCAAGGACTTGCCTCCTCTCTTTTCTGCATTTTTCTGTGCTTCCAAACACAGAGGGCACCTGATGTACAGAACGAAAGGTGCAGCTTTTGCCTGGGGAGAGCCCTGGGCAGGACCCAGGGTAAGCAGTCGTGGCCTGGGGCTGGGGAGAGAACTGTGAGCCAGTGCACCACTCACGCCTGACAAATAGAGTGTCTCTTCTTGCCCTGAGAATGTGTTACCTAATCTTTGTCAGAAGAATAAAAATTGTAAGCAGGCAAAGAGAAGTGAGGGAGGAGAGAAAGGAAGGGAGGGAAAGCAAGGATAAGACCATTTCTTACTGTGTTATGGATGTATCTCAGGGTCCATTGAATTGCAGCCTTTCCTCCACCCTGTCCTTACCCTCACACTCCCTCTCTAGACAATTTGTGTGGCAATTGGAGTGAGACAAGGGAGATGTTTCAGCAGCAAACGTAATCTAAGGAAGCATATGGAGCAAAACACAAAAACTTGGAAAGATGGACACAGCTGGATGTCCTGGGACAGGGCTGCATGCATCTGAAGATATCTTCCACCTAGAAGAGAAAAAATCCACAATCTAGACCTTTCCAGATTTGTGGCCAGGCATACTTTATTGAGTTAAAAATTTGGGTTGGAGGTGTTGGCACAACAATAGTGGTGAGGGCTGCAGAAAAAGACCATGTCACAGAGGCAGCAAGGAGGTGATGTGTGGGACTCACAGTGCTGAAGGTACAGCTGGAGAGTGAACTAGGCACCTGCAGGATGGAGGAAATCATAGGAGGTTCCTCCAGGAGGTTCCTCCCGAACCAAACCATTCTAAGGTCATCTAGGCCAACACCTCCTGCAGACAACAGGGACATCCTCCACTAGATCAGACTGCTCACAGCCTTGTTGAGCCTGACCTTGATTATCTCCAAGGATGGAGCCTCAACTACCTCCCTGGACAACCTGTTGCAGTGTTCCTCCACCCTCATGGTACAGATCTTGTTCCTAATATCCAACCTAAATCTTTTCTCTAGTTCGAAGCCATTGTCCCTTGTCCTATCACTGCAGGCCTTTGTAAACAGATCCTCTGCAGCCTTCTTGTAGCCCCCTTCAGGTACTGCAAGGCTGCTCCTAGGTCTCCCTGGAACCTTCTTTTCTCCAGGATGAACAACCCCAGCTCCCTCAGCCTGTCCTAGAAGAAAGGTGTTCCAGTCCTGTGATCATTTATGTGGCCCTCTTCTGGACCTGCTCCATCAGGTCCATGTCCTTCCTGTGTTGAGGGCTCCAGAGCTGGATAAAGTACTCTAGGTGAGGATAAAGTGCCAGAATTACCTTTCTCAACCTCCTGGCTACACTGCTTTTAATGCAGCCCAGGATGCCATTGGTCTTCTGGGCTGCAAGTGCACACTGTTGGCTCATGTCCAGCTTGTCATCCACCAGAACTCCCAAGTCCTTTTCCACAGGGCCGCTTTCTCTCACCTCGCCCCTCAGCCTGTATTAATAATGAGGATTGCTCCTACACAGGTGCAGAACCCTGCAGTCAGTCTTGTTGAACCTCATGAGGTTCACCTGGCCCCACCCTTCCACCTTGTCCAGGTCCTTCTGGATGACATCCTGTCCCTCTGGCATATCAACAGCTATGCACATCATCTTGTCAAACTGCAGAACCAACACCTGGAAAAGTTTGTCTTCTTTTAAAGCCTCCTATGAGGCTTTATTTTCTATGACTCAGCCTCCATAACTGCTAACCAGAACAGCAGGGTATTTGTCAATGTCATGGGAGTCAGCATAGCAGTGCTGGAAAATTGCTGTGAGGTCTTTGGATGGACAGTGTCATGAAAACCACTTTAGTCAGAAAGAATCATCATGAAAACACTTAGCCTGGTATCTTAGCAATTATGTTTTAAAACAGATGTTCTTCATACCACCTTGTGCAGGATGAGCTAAGGCTGCTGTTAATTTAAAAGTGACTTGCAGTGTCATTTGTGATTTATACAAATGCCTGCTTTATTTGGCATGTTGGCTCCTTAAAAAAAAAAAAAAAGTTTGTATTTGTTTTTAAATTTTATTTCAGTATTAGGAGATGTAAGAGTAGAGCTGGATGAACATTAGAGGATTTTTTCCCTGACTTTTGTCACTCAAGAAAAAAAAAAAAAAGCTGAATTATCAAATCAGAAAAGAAATAATTCTGATAGGGCAGCAATGAAATGGTTTGGAATTTCAATTTTGCTAAATTTTTTAGGCTGTTGAAAATGTTACTGTCATTATTTTTCCTCAGAGCCAAATGTAGATCTCCTCATCATGAAGAGAGACTTCTTTACAGTGACAGTGACAGAATGCTGGAGCAGGCTGCCCAGAGAGATTGTGGAGTCTCCTTCTCTGGAGACTTTTAAAACCCACCTGGATGCATTCCTGTGCAGACTACCCTAGGGGATCCTGCTTTGGCAGAAGGGTTGGACTGGATGGGCTCTGGAGGTCCCTTCCAACATCTAACATTCTGTGATTCTATGATTCTGTGATCTTGCAAGTAGTGGGAGAAGACTGTTTTGTGACAGGGAAGATGATTGCTCAGGAAAAGTGACCCAGCCAAGGGTGGGAGATGGACTTGTAGGTTGCAGCAGAGAAACATACCGTTACAGTGAAATGCAACTGAACTGCTTCATGAAGACATTTTGTGTTAAAATGTTTCTGTCTGAATAGAACTACCTCATCCAGGATACTTGTGAGAGTTTTTCTAGTTAGTGGAATCACAAAGTCTCGTCTCTCCTCCTCTCCGCTAGTAGTATATTATGTGGGATTTGTACTGTCCACTGAAGAATCTTTCAAATAGAAACATAGAATGGTTTGTTTGAAAGGGACCTCCCTAAGGTCATCCGGTCCAAACCCCCTGCAGTCAGCAGGAACATCCTCCATTGGATCAGGTCACCCAGAGCCTTGTCGAGCCTGACCTTGAAAATCTTCAGGGATGGGGCCCCAACCACCTCCCTGTTTCCTTTGTCCACCACCCTCATGCTCAACAACTTGCTTCTAACATCCAATCTAAATCTTCTCTCATTTCTAACCCTTACCCCTCATCCTATCACTGTAGACCTTTGGAAACAGACCCTCTGTAGCTTTCCTGTAGGCCCCCTTCAGGTACTGGAAGACTGCTATTAGGTCTCCCTGAAGCCTTCTCCAGGCTGAACAATCCCAGCTCCCTCAGCCTGTCCTCACAGCAGAAGCATTCCAGCCCCCTGATCATTTTCATGGCCCTTCTCTGGATCATCAGATCCATGTCCTTCCTGTGTTGAGGGCATCAAGAGTTCTAGTCCAGTTTATAGTAGGATGAATCCAAAACACAAGGGGCGTAACATATCTGTTAGTCACTACTGAGAGGAGCCATGTTCTGAAGTGTTATCATATAGCTAACAGGGAGGGATAATGTTATGAGAAACATTTTGCTAAATCAGTGAGTATTGTAAAATGTTACTTTACTCTCTCTACAATTTGTTCAAATTAAGATGGATTTAATATTTTCTGGTTTGATCTATCTGTCAAACTAAGCATACACACCAAGGAATGGGAGCTCAGATGCATATGTATATGATAAATTCCTATACCTGGAACATTTCTGCTGTGAGGACAGACTGAGGGAGCTGGAGTTGTTTAGCCAGGAGAAGAGAAGGCTCTAGGGAGACCTAAGAACAGCCTTGCAGTACCTGAAGAGGGCCTACGGGAAGGCAGCAGAGGGACTCTTTCCAAAGGCCTGCAGTGATAGGATAAGGGGCAATGGTTTGAAATGAGAGAAAAACAGATTTAGATTAGATACTAGGAGCAAGTTCTTTACCATGAGGGTGGGGGAGCACTGTAACAAGTTGTCCAGGGAGGCAGTTGAGTCCCCATCCCTGGAGATGTTCAAAGTCAGGCTTGGCAAGGCTCTGAGCAGGCCGATCTAGTGGACGATGTCCCTGTTGACCTCAAGGTAGGTGGACTAGATGACCTTTGGAGGCCCCTTCCAAATCCAAACCATTCTATGATTTTATATTTAAGAGAATTCTGTTAAAGTTAAGACTGAGATGTTGTCCACCTGATACAGTAAAACACACTAAGCCAGTCTGAAGTCTGATTCTGCCTACTTGTCGTTACTGAGGGAAAAAGTGTTATGACACCTGGACTGCGCCTGTAATGATTCCATTTGCTGCAGAGTCATCCATCAGCAAAATGCTAACTAGCCAACTCTTTTGTCAACAGAGCACTATTGAATTTATCATTTAGGATAGTAAGTAAACAAGAGAGTTAATGAACCAGACACAAGCTGGTTGTGATGGACAAGAAACACAGGGTTCCTGCATTGCCTTTTCCCTTTTTCATCCTTTCGTACCTGTGCTGTTTTACTTTGGCATCCATTTCACTGTCATTTTACACTTGTCTTGCACTGCAGTAAATAATTGCACAAAGATGAAGACAATTGCAAATCAGGCCTGGCATATTTCACAGAGCGAATTGCAGGAATCATAGTTAGGACTCCTTAGGTGCTTGCCCTGGTTTTGCAAATCGCTTTCTGCATGACCTTGGACAATTAACCTTTCTGTGTTGCTGTTTAGCTAACTGTACTACCTCCTGGGGTGTTATTAGGCTTAATTTATCAATCACCCAGCATGCTCTCATAAAATATTTGGAAATCTCTGCTAAAAAGACCAGGTAAGTGCAGAATAGTGTTTAGAAGGATAATTCACCTAATTAAACTTGCTTTGTGGCTCCCTTGATTGACCAGGTTTTACCAAGAGAATTTGATCCAATTTATTTAGCAAGCAGAGATGGAGAAAATCTGGAGAGGTTTATCAAGATCATGGATATTTAAGAAGATAAAAAATTCCTAGAAGTGGTTATGAGTCTCTTTAGGCATGATATGACAGAGTCTTTCCAAACAAGCTTAAATATATTAACGTTTTCTTTAATATGCATTTCGCAGCTAAGTATTCTCAATGTTTTTAGCTTGCAAGCCAACCACAAAGAATGCACAAAGATTTTTTAAAGTTCTGTAAATAAAACTACTCAGAAAAGATAATTTCCAGGGTTTCTTCTGATGTTTTAAATGAAAGTTTTGGTGGCCTCAGAGAGAAGCAGAATTTGCAGACTGCACTTTTCTGAGCTCCTCCATTTCTTTAAGGCTTAAGAATGGAAGTCCATGCTTGAAGTAGGCAGAAAAGCTTTTATTCTCACAAATTCCTTCTTGGATATAGGAAATCATCTTCATAGAATTGGGTTTTCTAATGAAGGTGATTACTTCTGGTCAGAATTCCTATCTAGACTACTCTGCAAAAAGTAATAAACAGTAAACTCTGTCCACTATCATCCACTGGAGGCTGTGTTTGCTCTCTTTACACCAGCACAAACTGCGAGGATTTTGCTATGGCTTCTCCAAGGTTCACAGCAGAGGAGGTGAGAGCAGCCAGAAAACTGTTCCCAAATTTACAAGTTCTAAGGGAAGGCATAGCAGAAACTAGAGAAAAGGCAAATGTATGAAACAAGGTGTGGGTGTAAATCACAGAATCACACAGAATAACAGAACACTAGGGGTAGTAAGTGACCTCAAAAGATCATCCAAGTCCAACCCCCCTGCCAGAGCAGGAGCACCTAGAGCAGGTCACACAGGAACACATCCAGGTGGGTTTTGAATATCTCTAGAGAAGGAGACTCCACAACCTCTCTGGACAGCCTGTTCCAGGCCTCTGTCACCCTCACAGGGCAAAAGTTTTTCTTTATATTCACATGGAACCTCCTCTGCTCCAGCTTGTACCCACTGCCCCTTGTCCTGTCATTGGGCCTCCTTGAGCAGAACCTGGCTCTGTCCTCCTGACACTGCCCTGCACATCTTTTATCAACAGGAATGAGGTCCCCCCTCAGGCTCCAAGCCTCTCAGCCTGTCCTCAGCAGGGAGATGTTTCACTGCCTTCAGCACCTTTGTGTCTCTTTCAAGCAGTTTCCTGAGGTCCTTCTTGAACTGAGGGGCCCAGAACTGGACACAATATTCCAGATGCTGCCTTGCCAGGGCAGAGCAGAGGGGGGAGGAGAACCTGCCTGGACCTACTTACCACAGCCCTTCTAATGAATACACCCAAGGATGCAATTGGCCTTCTTGGTCACAGGGGCACACTGCTGGCTCGTAGTCATCCTGCCCACCAGGACCCCCAGGTCCCTTTCCACTATAGTGCACACCAACAAGTCAGTCCTCAACCTCTACTGGTCCATGGGGTTGTTAATGGAAAATTTTCTGTTTCGTGGAAGAGCTGCCCAGCATTACTGGGGAGGGGAATTACAGAGCACTGTGCAGAGAGGCTGTTGGACATGTTACACTGCAAAGAGATAATAAGGAAGGAAAAAAAGGATATGCAGCTATCAGGGAAGCTGGCTGTAGGAGTTAAATGAACTAATGTTTTATAATCATGAAAAGTTCAGAGCTGTATGTATTGTACATAAAATGACTGAAGACATGATGTTGAGACTGCTTATTGTTCCAGTTAGAAATCAATCCTGCATGCTAAATAGCTGTGGAAGCATAATTTCTTTCCTGATTAACAGGGCATTTCTCTCTCTTCTGAAGGCACAGCACTGGGGGAAAAAAAAAAAAAAAATCCAAACCTAAAATGAAAAGAAAAATCAATCCCTTATTTTACTTACTGCAATGTACAGTGTGGGATTTGGAGAACTTGCCTCTCCAACTACGGTCAATAGCTGGGAGCCCAGCTCAGTGCCAGGCTCAGGCTGCTGATTTTGCTTTTTTTCTTCAGTGAGCACTGCAGCTCTTTTGCCTCCAACTTCTATCCTGAGCTGTGAAGTAATAAGGTTTTTTCTCCTGCTGGTTGCAAAGAAAGCAAGCAATTGTAAGAGTGTTATGCCTGTGCTGAAATGCTTGGGAAGGGCTGGCATATTATGGTGCAGGAAGGTCATAACAGTGCATAGATAGAAGAGGATAATTAAATTGACGTGAGAGTGGTTTTTGCAGTTTGCTCATTCTTTAGCTGAAGGCACATCTTTATCTATTCTATCTGTTTTCCTTTATCTGTTCTGGAAATACCATGGGGTTTTTTTCATCTTTAGCAGGAGCTTTGTTTTGTCTGATTTCAAGTGAACATTTCCCAGCCCAGCAGATGAACATTTGCTTCTCTACCGCCTCACACCCTAAGTAGTCACTCAGGTTTGTGGAAAGCAGCCCTTTGTGCTGCCAGGTACGATCCTGCTGTTCACCTTTGTCACAGAGCTTCTGGCTGGAGTATGGGCACCACCTTCTTTTTCATTCTGCAGGGCAAAGGGAACTCAGAGCAGAGGACAGGACTCACATCACTGCTCTGTCCTCCGAATGGCCAATCTTTATGTTTTTCATTTTCCTCTTCTAAGCTGGGTGAGAAGTGGTTCAAGTTGATGTGAATTTCTTTCATGCTTTCTTTTGGGGTGGTGGTGGTGGTTTGCAAGCTTATATAGGGACAGGTGTTGGCAAAGGCTGTCATTAGGAGTTCAAAGCTTATGAGTGTTGTTGCTACTGGGCTGCCACATTCATCTTCTTACAGTGCTCAGTTCTGTCATACCTGGGTAACTGATTATCATATCTTGAGTCATTAGTGTATCTCTAGTGGGTGAACACAGGAAATTTCTCTTATTGTATTGCTGTTCAATACAGGAGATAGCGGAGGCCTGAATTTCCGTGCAGTGAATGCACTTTTACCTCTGTAAGCAAGCTCAGAATGAGATAACTTCGCTGGCAGAGCAGTGGTGTCCAGCCCTGATGAGTCACTCTGCTCTCTCTGAGTGACTGTGCACTGTTCCAGGATCCCTTACACAGGTTGATAACAGGGGAAATCTTGCTGGCTAACACTCCACTGTCCATTTGGGACTGGACTTATCATTATGCCAGTTTGTTTGTTTGAATCAACCAAGAAATTATAGGAAGCAAACCCCTTGGAAAACCAAAAATCATTCATCAATATTTTCTTGAATAAATTACATGTGAGCATCACTGCACTGCTCTGTATGAGGGAGTTAGAGAAGTAAGAAAGCCTCTGGCTTTGCTTACTAAGCCTTGGCCAAGTTTTCTTTGGTCATTTCCACTCTCTCTGGTGTTTCCCTTTCCCATTACTTTATTCATAAGGTGATGATTTTATTGCTCTCTGCACAGTAACGATATGGTTCCTACCTTTCCTTCCTGCAAGAAGAAATGTATTCTTTTTATTACATATAATCATTCTTTTCTTAATTTATAGCATGTCATGTATTATTCAGTGACATCTCTTGGCTCTGATTACAGGTTCTATATAATCTTACACACTTCAAAAGTGATTGTTTAAATTACAATAAAATAATATCCAGCTCATTTATCTGGTGAATTTGTCTTTCACTTGCTGTTATCGGGGCCAATGTTTTGTACAAAAGAACTTTCCTCAGAAGCCTCTCAGAGAGGTGGAGCTAATGTGCCAGGATTCCTTGAGAAAAAGAAAGAAACAGCCCTGGGGAGCACTACCTGCCTCAGGGGAAAGGTGTTATGGTTTGGAGAGGAACAGTGCAGAAGCTGTAAATCATTGGAGGCTTGAAACAGAGTACACTGGAGACAGTGGGAGCAATGTCGATGGCAAGTTGTGGTCTCAGTAGAGCTTTTTTAATCCTTCCGAAGGTGGAAAACTGAATGAAGCATTCTTGTCCTCCTTGCCACCTACAGAAAGACTCAGAGCTCGCTCTATGGGACATGTGGATGCTGGGATCCTTGTGCCTTCATCCCTCTGCTCTCCTCTAGTGGCCTCAGCAGGAGCCAAGTGTGGTTTGGTTTAGTTTGGCTTGAGATGGGAGAAAGACTCATAGAGGAGGTAGAGTAAATGGACAGAATCTGCTTTTACGAAGTGGAGAAATGAGAAGAAGCTTGAAAATCTGCTTTTCCTTGACCCTGATGAAATGAATTTTCACACTGTGTCTCAAGATCAATGAAGTAATCTGTATTATTTTCCCATCAGTCCAGATACCAGTTGCTTCTATTATTAGTTAAGTATTGTGGTAGTGTTATGCAAAGCCTCTTGGAAATTTGGCTTCTGTTGTTTTCAGTGGTGGACATACACAAAGGAAATTTTTAATGCCAAGCAGGATGTGGCTCTGGGCAACCTGATCTAGTGGGAAGTGTCCCTGCCCATGGCAGGGGGGTTGGAACTGGATGATCCTTGAGGTCCCTTCCAACCCTGACAATTCTGTGATATAGACACCTGATCCTTTTAAAGGCTACTTTTAGCCAAAGCTTGCTGATCCTTCTATTTACCCTTTTCCTAGGTATTTCAAATATCTCTGATCCTCTCCTGTATCCCTGCTCCCTGCTTGCTGTCTTTGAGAGAATTGCCTGCTGTAGTGTTGACCAAATAATGAACTGCAGCGCAATTGCATCTGGGCTAAACCCTGAAATAAGGCTACTAAAAGTATCCAGGCTTTTCCATTTCTTGGTGAACACTCAGTGACTGACTCAAGGCAGGAGACCTCTAAGTGGTTTTTCAGAGTGCAGTTAGGACAGAGTGCAGTTGATGTGAGTTATGGGTCTGAGCTGGCTACCCCCTCAGCTGCCTGATCCTTATGAAGTAATGCAAGATGTTCTGATGAACTTGCCTTCTTTCCCAGAAAGATCTGCTTTTTCCTTGCTGCTTCAGTCTGCCTCACTTTCAGAAGAGGTTGCTGGATGCCTCAGTAGCTGGTGCAGCTCCTCTGGCCACCTCTCACTTTGATATAGGCCATTTCACAGGGAAATAATTTCTTCATACCTCATCCCTCTTCCCAACCAGCTACAAATCCAACTGCCTAGAAAGGCACGCAAGTCCTGCCCAGGAATTTATTATGTGTGACTTCATCTTTTCAGGCAACTCGTGTGTCAAGGTCCCGACCCATTGGCAGGCCCAAATGATAGCAAGATCTTGTATCATGGGGAATTGGGGTAGATGACCTTTGGAGGTCTCTTCCAGCCCAAACCATTCTATGATTCTGTGATTTCTGACCCATATTTTAGAAGCAGAATGGCACATACCAGGGTGTGGGCTGCAAAAAATGCTGCTGCTCTGTGATTTCTGGCCAGGTGCCCAGATTTCAGCCTCAACTTTCTCCCTCCAAAGGGGAGAGAGATGGTGCTGGGTATCCACACCGAATTTGAGCCCCTTAGCTTGTCCTTTCTGCTCTCACTTGGGTAAGGCTGGAGTGGGTAGCTGGAGTGGGCAACTCCTCCCCAGCTGGCATTCCCAGGATGGCAGAGAAACCACTTTTAAAATGACATCAATCGCTAATAGCAAAATTCCTCACTAGACACTTTCATTTCTGCTTACTCCCAGTGGTAGGAAAAATAACACATTTCTTACCCTCCTCACTCAGTTCCTACAGGATCCTTTATATATATAAAAACAACAAAACAACCAAAAAACAAGGGAGGGGTTTTGGTTGTTGCTTTTTGTTGAAGGCTTCTGACTGAAAACCCGCATTACCCACTCTTCTCCCTGGTTGGGATCCAGCACTGCAGAAACTGATTTTCACTAGAGTTCAGCTGAAAACTTTAAAGGCTGCAGACAGGAGTTGGAGGAGTCTCTGGGTGCTGATTCTTGTCAGGTTTATAGATGTATTCCTAAGCAAGTCATTTCTCTGCTCTGCAGGATGTTGCTTCTATCTCTAAGGGCTTGGTTATGTAAAAGTAATGGCAGAAGCCTGCCTTAACCTGGCAAAACCTGGGAATCTTGAGTCATCAGTGAAACGCTGCCTTTTGCAATCAGTCCTTCTGCCTGACTAGTGCTGAAACATGGAGCTGATATTTTAATAATAATGCTAATAATGATTAGTAGTCGGCATGATGATAATAATAACAGCAATATAAGAAGTGACAGTATAGTACATCATAATCATATAGTAAATAATAATAAGGATATGGTAAATAACAATATAGTAAAGCATAATAATGTAGTAAATCATAGCATCATAGAGTGGTTTAGGTCATAAGGGACCTCAAAGCTCATCCACTTCCAACACTCTGCCATAGGCAGGGACACCTCCCACTAGGACAGGTTCCTCAAGGCCTCATCCAACCTGGCCTTGAACATCTCTAGGGAGGGAGCATCCACAACCTCCCTGGGCAACCCATTCCAGTCTTTCATCACCCTCAATTTACTACATTGTTATTTACAATGTAGTAAATAACAATATAGGAAATATTAATAATGTAGCAAATAATAACAATAAAATAGTACATAGTAACAATAACAATAAAGTGATTAGGTTGATGATTCACAGATTGCATTGGTTTGGAAGGGACCTTCAAAGGTCATCTTGTCCAACCTCCTTGCAGGCAACAGGGACACCTCCAACTAGATCAGGCTGCCCAGGGCCCCATCAAGCCTGATCTTGAATGTCTCCAGGGGCAGGGCCTCAAACACCTCCCTGGGCAGCCTGTTGCAGAACTTCACCACTCTCATTGTGAACTTCTTCCTTATGTCCAACCTAAATCTACCCTGCTCCAGTTTCAAACCATTGCCTCTTGGCCTATCATCACAAGCCTTTCTAAACATCAAAATACATTACTAAAAGTACCAACCAGCTGCATCTGGAGGGGGTTTATAAAAATCATACCTGACGAAAGTTACAGGACAGATCTTTTCATGTAAGTCACTCAAGTGGCTCCCCCATGTAGCCATTATACCTAATATAGGCTGGTGTGACCTTGGGGGAGTGGCTGTCCCCACCATCTTTCCTTCATGCAGTTAAGCCACTATGGACCTCAGCAAGCTTTACTGGAAAAAAAAACAGCTTACAGAGTGATCTGAGTGTGTGGAACAGAGTGGGGTGAGTTCACTGAGATGTGATTACACAGCACTAGAAATGAACACAGAGCTGAGATGATGCACCTTGATATAAAGAATAATTGTGACTAATAATTACCTTCTGGTCTGGCACTTCTGTTTTCCCATCAGTTCCGTTTTAGGGTTTGGTACTAACTAGTCTGAAATTGTAAACTTAAAATGTTTTACCAGCTTGATGTGGGAAGAATCATAGAATCATTGAATCATTCAGGTAGAAAAAGACCCTTGAGCTGATCAGGTCCAACCGTTAATCCTACTCTACCAAANCCCTCAATGTCTTTCTTGTACTGAGGTGCCCAAAACTGGGTTAAAATTCTGTTACTTTACTGCAGTATTAACTCAAGGAAATAGCATGAATGGCTATGTCTTTTAGTAGTCTTCTGCTACCAACTTACATTTGAAGAAATAGAGCTAATAAAACTCATGAACTTGTATCCACAGGCCCTGCTATGGAAATACGCAAGAAGTCAGAAGAGAGAAATTCCTTTCAACTGGAATAAAAAGGTAAGAAAAATTGGAAACGCTTTTCTTAGAGACTTTGATTGCTTTAGCCCTGTAATGTCTTCGTAAATGCAACATAATTAAAAATACCCCACCAAGGTATGAGTTTATGCTCTCTCGCAGCTCCTCCTGGCATGATCTCCCTTATTAGGAGGTATTGGAAGTTCCCTGATAAACCCCAGACCAAGTCTGTGATGTGTCTTACCCAGCTCTCATTGCTGTGGTACGCAGGCCAGTTAGTGGGGGCAGCTAGGATGCTGGTTGAGAGGATCAAAAGGAATCAAATCTACCCCATGCTATTTGGAACAGGTTTGCATAAAAGAAAGTTTCCTGTGCCCTTTCTCAGGCAGAGAGGGCTGGTGGATGTTAGTTGCATGCTGTCCTCTTGCACTGTTGTCTGTGAGTTTGGAGATCTTGAATCCATCCAGTTTTAAATGTTTGAACACAAGTGAGGGGGTCACACTCCCTGCTGAGGACAGGCTTCTTCAGTGGGCAATCCAGCATGGCCAAATGAAACTCTGAATTACCCTGTAGGGGAGGTTACATCTCTCTGTGAACAATAGGAGAGATCAGCCTCCAGTTTTAGGTGGCTGTGTTGATAAAAAATAGCCCTGTAGTACTGTATCTGTAACCTCACATCTGAGCTGTGGCTGCTCTCAGTATGAGCCAGGGCAGAAGCTAACTGATTGCAACCAGGCTTTAAAAAGAAATGTAATTAGATGTAAGTCACCATTTCAGAGCAGCTGTGCTGACAGCTAAGGGATTAATTCTGCTCTTACTTATTAAGCATATGTTCCAGATTTTTGATAAAATTGAAGTTGAAGAGAATATTACATGACAGGCATCCCTTTAAACTTTTACAACTTCTTGGATCTCCTTCCAACATTACTTGTAATCCCTAGTGATGAGGCTCCCCATTTCATACAAAGTCACCAAAGTGTTCTGCCTCTGATGAAGTGGTTGATGGCTGTGGGGAGTCTTTCTGCTGCTCCTCTCTGTGTATGTGCTCAAGGCTGGTGAAGAGACTCAATCCTGCAGTGGCTGGCATAAGCTCACAAGGAAAACATCCTCCTCATCTTGACAACTGCTTGGTCTTCCCTCCGTTCTGCTCTGCTGTTGTTGCCTTTTTTCCCCCTCCACTTACTGTGGAAGAAACCCTGGAGCTTCCTGATCCCTTGGGGCTATGGCACCCATCACCCTGACACAAATTATAGGCTGTACTTAGGAAATGTAAAACAAAAAGACATCTCTGTGTCAATGCAATATGCTACTGCAACACCATAACAGCCTTAAAGAGCCGGAAGACTCATGTTACCTGCCAGTTTTCAGCAAAGCATGCTCCAGAGTGCTCATGGAATCAGGACAAACTAGGTTAGAGAGGGAGATGAAAACATGGGGATGACAGCATGGGGATTTCACTGGCAAGTTTTGGAGTTGGAGCCTCTATTGAGGACCTAGGTGTTGGTTACCCTGCTGAGACTGAGGCATCACAAGTGGCATTCAGTGAAGCACCAGAGGTTGATTGATGTTAGTGGTTTCAGAGCAAGAACGGGTGAGCAGTCAGCCCTCTGTGGGCAGAGGAGGCTCTCCTGTGAGTGGCTCTGTGACTGTTTCCCCAGTCAGGCAGCTGTTCCAGATTTGCCAGTAGTCAGAAATTACAGTCGTGCTGCTGGCTGAGATAAGCTTAATAAGGAACTTGAAGCAGGCAAGAGACGAAGCCTTGTTTTGTTCCCTCAGCAAAATGCTCAGCTTGTTAATGCTGGTGTAGCTGAATCTGAGCTGTGTCACTCACCTCGGCATTGTGTTACTAATTCTCTAACAATTGTGTTGCTATTCGGTACCACGAATGGAGATTTTTAACTCTTGCATTAGCTCAGTGGGCATGCTACACACAAACAGTTTTAATTCTGTAGCATTGTACTGAGTCATAACACTCAAAAGGAGCAAATTCCAGGATACTAGAACAAATTTGGACACCACCAGCCTCCTTGCAGTACAGGCTTCAGCTAAGATCACTCTGACTAAAATATGCAGCTAAGGCACAGCTGAATGTGACTCATAGGAAATAGTGTGCTGACCTGAATACACATGCTGAGTACATGCCGTGGGTGGGCTGCTGAACTGTTTTGTGAAGCCATTTCTCTTAATCCTATTCCCCACCCCCCAGACCCCTCCAGCAACGGTGAAACTTGACCTTTAATCATCTGTGTTCCCTGTCTGCTCTGCAAAAGCAAGAATTGTGCTGTCCCCACCCTTCCAACATCCAGGGCTCCTCTGTCACAGATTTATGTAGAAGAGCTCCTGACAAATCTAGTGTGAGGCTTGCTGATGAGCAGTGGGAAGGATTTGCAGCTGGGAGATGTTGGAGGCGGTGTGAGGCAAGGGAGTGGGTTTGGGTGAAGCGATGGGATACCAGGGTGAGCCTTGAAGGGCTTTCTACAGCTGCTTGGAGGCGTGGACAGCTCCTCGCGCCCGCACACAGGTGCTGCAATGGCTCGGTGCTTTGTTTTTGGTGTGTGTATTGTCTAAGGTGGGTACAGACTGATCGGTCAAGGCAAAAATACAAAAGGTGATGGGATTATAATGCCTGTTAATTTACAATGGGGAAAAATCATCTGGGATTATAATGCCTGTTAGTTTACAATGGGGAAAAAAATCATCAGGGATTATAATGCCTGTTAGTTTACAATGGGGAAAAAAATCATCAGGGATTATAATGCCTGTTAGTTTACAATGGGGAAAAAAATCACATGGGATTATAATGCCTATTAGTTACAATGGGGAAAAAAGTCACATGGGATTGTAATGCCTGTTAGTTTACAATGGGAAAAAATATCTGGGATTATAATGCCTGTTAGTTTACAGTGGGAAAAAAAGTTCACAATCCCTAATCCTTACTTTGGGCTACGAAAGACGCGAACCGTGATGAAACTTCCTTTATTTGTCTATTCAGACTGGAAGCAGCTTGAGACAGCAATTCCCACTGACTGCATTTGGACACACATTCTGCTATAGGCAAAACTTGCCTCTGCAAGGGGAATTCAGGGAAAAAGAAGAGCTTATGTTTTCTTGTCATTAATGAGAAGGATTTGGCATTAACTGAAAGTAATTGACAGCACTAGGGCAATGGTAAAGAGCTGGCCTGGTTGCCAGAAAGGGAGATTAGAAAGAGAGAGACATTTTTTGGGGTCCAAGAATTGTTCCAGAGGCAAGCAAATGCTTCTTCTCTAAATCCATAAGGATATATGACAGATGGACTTAAATTCTCATATTGCTGCACAAAAACTTTTCAGTCACTGAATCAGGGAATTCTTTTTTTTTTTCTTTTTTTTTCCCCCCCACTATGGAAGAATATAGACTAGGATTGTCCCAGCAGATCGATTACCATGCCTTGCATGGTCTGCAGCTGAGCTCTTGGTAAAGAATCAGTGAAATGGGTTGCCATGATGTTGGAAGTTGCTGTGTGCCAGTTGAAAGGTACCAACTGGGAAAAAAGATTGCACTAATGAATGAAACATTGCAATTTTTTAATAATTTATTTTTCTTTCATGTGCTTTTGTGCTACAGAGGATGACAGTCCTATATAGAATCATAGAATGGTAAGGTTGGAAGGGACCTCAAAGATCATCCAGTTCCAACCCCCTGCCATAGGCAGGGACACCTCCCACTAGAACAGGTCACTCAAGGGCTCGTCCAACCTGGCCTTGAACCCCTCCAGGGAGGGAGCATCCACAGCCTCCCTGGACAACCCATTCCAGTATCTCACCACCCTCACTGTAAAGAACTGAACTGGAATTCGCTGGAGTTCACCAACACTGGCGTTTCTACTGTGTTTGGAGTGCTAAATGGACATAGGACTGCAGATATTTGGGTGCAGGACTATGCAACTCGGACTTAATCACTGGTTAAGTGTGGAGTGTGTGTGTAGCAACAGGTCTGCTGGAATAGATACTTTAATTTAGAAAGTATTTGTGACTGTAAACGTGGTGGAGCTCATCTAAAGGTGTTCATAGCTGTTTTCTTGCTTACAAAGGCTGGAGCACCTCCTCTGTGAGAATAGGCTGAGGGAGCTGAGGTTGTCCTGCCTGGAGAAGATAAGATTCTTAGAACTGCTTTCCAATACCTGAAGGTATCCTACAGGAAGGCTGTAGAGGGACTTTTTATAAGGGTGTCTAGAGACAGGACAAGGGGGAATGGTTTGAAGCTGAGGCAGAGCAGGGTTAGACTAGATCTGAGGAAGAAGTTCTTCAGTATGGGGGTGGTGAGACAGAAGTAGGTTGCCCAGGGAGACTGTGGACGTGATTCTATGATCAGTACTCACCCAAAGTCATCTTGCACTGAAGTCATTGTAGGTTTTAATACTGATGCCAAAAAAGGACTTAGATCAAGATTTTTTTTTTTTCCTGTACAGAATTTTGCATATTTTTCATGTTTTCTTCTAATCCATTGTGTCATGATTGATCACACACTTCTGGTGACTAAATGCTCAAAATTGAGCTGGGTGCAAAGCTTGTTATATTCTAAAAGTGTTTAGATGTCTCACTCCTATTTCGTAGAATCATAGACTTGCTTAGAAGGGACCTTAGAGATCATCTACTCCAACCTCCCTGCCATGGGCAGGGATGTCTCTCAACTAGACTTGGCTGCTCAAGGCTTCAAAGCCTTGATGATCATTTTGGAGCAAAGAGACAAAATGAACAGTAGTGAGTCACCAGGATGAGGTGGTGTTCACCCAAGCATCCCAGAGGAATGCAGAGCTAAAGCAGCAGTGCTGCTAACTGTGGTGTGAAGCCTCTTTTTGCTGAACTCCTTCATTTCTCTGGTTCGTAAGGATGCTGATTTTTGAAAGGGACTAGGGAAGACCTGATGAGAAATAGACATAGAATCATAGAATCA
>VWYK01115718.1:0-10245 GCA_013399775.1 Semnornis frantzii | reverse complement strand
TACAAAGGAGGCTGGAGTGACTGGGGCTTGGTCTTTCCTCATATGCAACAAATGACAGGACAAGAGGAAACTGCCTCAAGTTGTGCCAGGGGAAGTTCAGGTCAGATATTAGGAAATGCTTCTTCACAGAAAGGGTTCTCAGGTACTGGAAATGGCTACTCAGGGAGGTGATGGAGTTGCCATTCCTGGATGTATTTAAAAGATGCATGGATGTGGTTCTGAGGGATGTGGTTTGTGGTAGCAGCTTAGCAACAGTGATTGCATTGTGAGCTCATACACCTGGACATGTTCTATGTTCTATGATTCTAAGGGCAACTGAGATGAGCCACAAGGAAGAAATTCGTCCCCATTAAGGTGGTGAAACACTGGAAAAGGTTACCCAGACACATTGTGGAGGCTCCAAGGCTATAAGTGCTGTAAACCAGGTTGGATGGATCTTCAGCAAGGTGGTCTATTAGCAGATGACCCTGCCCATGACAAGGGGTTGGAACTAGATGATCTTGAATATCCCTTTCAACCCAAACCATTCTGTGATTCTTGCATTCTATGATTATTTGTTTCTTAGATTAGAGTATTCATTGATTCCATGATTCTTTGATTTTACAGAGGCTATGACTCCATGCTGTTGTCTCCCACCAACGAGCCACAATGAAACCTGTTGATTAACAACCACTTGCTACCACAAATCAGATTCATCAGTAGGAAGGCAGATGACTGTTTGGCTCTTTGTTTTGTTTTGTTGTTCTCCCAATTTACATTGCCTTAATTTTTTTTTGAGGGGGTATCTACTCTCAATGTATGAGCTGAGCAATGGTCAGTGGATAGATCTTAGGCTACATCATTCCTTGGGGTAAATTCTGGCAAAGCCCAGACCTTCCTTGCAAGCTGGGTGCTAATAGCATATTCCACTCTTAATTCTTCCAAACCCCAGCATCTGCTCCCACGGAGGGTGTTGACAGATGAAGCATTTTCCCATTGTGTTGTAACTCTGCCGGGACCTGGCATCTGCTCACAGATAGAGGTGTTGACAGTTGGAGATCTAGCACTCTCCCTTTGTGCATCAACTCTGTGGAAACATGGCATCTGTTCACACACACAAGTTTTGACAGCACCAACTACAGTCTAACACTAAGCTACTCCAATGTAGGGGAACACATGTAGTCATCGTTTTGGAGGAACATGTACAGTCATAGATTTGGAGAGAGACTTTTTACTCTTGACATCAAATCCTGAGAGATGAGAAGCCCATGTAGATAGAGGGTACAGAGAGTTTTTTATGCACCAGGAGTCTTCACAAGACAGACTTGTTGTGTCAATGAACTACACAAATATGTTTTCCTTTCCTTCTGAAACTGTGGCAGAGAAAGTTTAGGTTGGACATTAGGAAACATTTATTTCCTTCAAGAGAGGTCAGGCATAGGAACAGGCTTCTCAGGGAGGTGGTAGAGTCACCATCCCTGAACATATTCAACAAACATTTGGTCATGGTTTAATGGCCATGGTTGATGGTTAGACTCCATCATCTTAAGAGGTCTTTTACAACCCAAAAATTTCTACAATTCTATGATTAAATAATAGATACTAGGACAAAAAATTAACTAGCACTCAAAAACCTCATGTGGAACTCTTGGGCTGGGTCCAGAGGAGGGACACAAAGATGCTCAGAGGGCTGCAGTAGCTCTGCTATGAGGACAGGCTACAAGAGTTTCGGTTCTGCGGCCTGGAGAAGAGAAGGCTTTGAGGAGACCTTGTAGCAGCCTTCCAGTATCTGAAGGGGGCCTACAGGGAGGCTGGGGAGGGACTATTGACAAGGTCTTGCAATGACAAGACAAGGGGCAATGGGTTTAAACTGGCAGAGGGAAGATTTAGACTGGATGTTAGGAGGAAGTTCTTTCAAGTGAGGGTGGTGAGACACTGGCACAGGTTACCCAGGGAGGTTGTGGCTGCTCCCTCCCTGGAGGTGTTCAAGGCCAGGTTGGATGAGCCCTTGAGTAACCTGTACTAGTGGGAGGTGTCCCTGCCTATGGCAGTGAGTTGGAACTAGATGATCCTTGAGGTCTCTTCCAATGCTACCATTCTATGATTCTATGATTTCTCCATCACTTGAGCAGTTGCATTGTGAGAGTTTAGTACTTAAGTAGGATCATTTCTCATCATCATGTAGAGGGGCTGAAAAGCAGAATTACTGTGATGATTACGTTTTCTCTTGGAGCTTATTTTGGGTTCTCAGGCACTCAGTATTTTTTCATGTATATTTTTGTGATGCTATTCTCTTTTTCTAGAGACTTGTTAGAACAGGTCCAGAGTGTCCCTTGACTGGGCACTATCAAGGCCACACCTTGAATACTTTGTTCAGTTTTGAGCCCCTCACTCCAAGAAGGACATTGGAGCATGCCCAGAGAAGAGTAATGAAGCTGGCGAAGGGTCTGGAGAACAGGTCTGATGAGAAGCAGCAGAGGGAACTGGGGATGTTTAGTCCAGAGAAGAGAAGGCTGAGGGGAGACTTTGTTGCTCTCTGCAACTCCCTGAAAGGAGGTTGGAGTGAGGTGAGAATTAGTCTCCTATTCCTAGTATCAGGTGACAGGACAAGAGGAAAGGGCTTCAAGTTTCACCAGGTGAGGTTTAGGTTGGACATGAGGAAAAAATTCTTTACTAAAGAGTGGTCAAGCATTGCAACAGTCTGCCCAGGGTTGTGGTGGAGTCTCTCAAGCTGTTGAAAAGCCATGTGGCACGTGGGGATATGGCTTAATACTGGGCTTGGTGGAGTAGGGTTAATGGTTAGACTCCATGATCTTGAAGGTCTTTTCCAACCTAAATGGTTCTATGATTCTATGATTATTCAAGACTCTTCATACAATTTTCTGAGCGTATTAGGGGAAGGGAAAATTAATTTAATTGGCTTTTTTTTTAAAGTAGATGTGTCTTAATGGCACCTCACTCAGAACTCTCTCTTAAGCATATAATGAAAAAAATCTGCTGACTTCACTGCCTATAAAATAGTCTCCTAACACTTTTATTTTCTGCCAGCACTGCAGAGTCAGGAGGTGTGAAGCTGAAAGGTTGGATCTCATTTCCTCTTGTTCATTACCAACATAATCAGTATGAATGCTACAAAATGAAAAATAAGTTAAGTTGTGATAGCTGATAAGTCAACTCAAATCTCACTTGATTAGATAGAGATGGTATTTTATCTGGCAGTCATTTATCCAGAACAGAATATGTGGGTTTTAACCCTGCTATTTGATCACAGAATCACTGAATGGTAAGGGTTGGAAGTGATCTCTGGTGATTATCGTGTCCAAAACCCCTGCTGAGACAGGGTCACCTAGGCAAGGTCACACAGGAACATATCCAAGTGGGTCTGGAATGTCTCCAGAGATGGTGCTCTGCTACCCTAAAGAACTTCATCCTTATGATTAGATAAAACTTCTGATGTTTAAGTTTGTGCCTCTTACCACTTGTCCTATCACTGGGTACCATTGGAAAAAGACTGGTCCCATCCTCCCAAAACCTACCCTGGAAGTGTTGATCAGCACTGATTAGATTGCCCCCTCAATCTGCTCTTCTATAGACTAAAAAGCCCCAGTTCTCTCAGTCTTTCCTCATCATAGAGAGGTTCCAGTCCCCTCAGCATCTCTGTGGCCCTTTGCTGTACCTTTCCTTCTAGAACAAGGGAGCACAGAACTGAACACAACACTCCAGACGTGGCCTCACTAGGGAAGAGTAGACGGAAAGGAGAACCTCCATTGACCTGTTGGCCACACTCTTCTTGATGAACCCCAGGATGCCATTGGCCACCTCTCACATATTTCTTGAACACCACTAGAGATGGTGATGTCACTATCTCCCTGGGCAGCCTGTTCTAGTGCCTCACCTCTCCTGCATCTTCTCTGGGACAATTTCAGGCCATTTCCTCTCCTTCTATCACCTGATACTAGGGAGAACAGAACGATCCCCATTTTACTCCAATCTCCCTTCAGGGAGTTGTAGACAACAAAGACATCTCCCCTCAGTCTCCTCTTCTCCAGACTAAATAAGCCCAGTTCCCTCTGCTGCTCCTCACCAGACCCGTTCTACAGATCCTTCACCAGCTTTCTTGCCCTTCTCTCAATGTTCCAGTACCTCAATGTCCTTCCTGCATGAAGGAACACGGAGGGCAATACCAAGGGCTCCAAAAGGGGATTTTGATGTTCTTCACAGCTTTATCTTTTACTATAAAAATGAAAGCCAACACAAATGATGCTGTGTTTGCAAGGAAAGCCTTCGAAATTCAAGTGACAAAGTGTTACCTAGAGAGACATTTGCTCAGAAAGCAAAGGCCCAGATGCCATAATTCTGAGCTGTGAAATGTCCTGTTCATATCATATGCTGCAGAAATGAAGACACTTTACACTTTAGGATTACTAAGCTGAAAGAATGGAGACTGAAAATTAGGGAGAAATTCTTAACAGTGAAGGTGGTGAGGCACTGGAACAGGATGCCCAGGGGGGCTGTGAATGCTCCCTCCCTGGAGGTGTTCAAGGCCAGGTTGGATGGGGCCCAGAGTAAGGTGGTCTAGTGGAAGGTGTCCCTGTCCATGGTGAATGGGTTGGAACTTGATCTTCAAGTCCCATCCAACCCAAACCATTCTATGATTATTAACCATTTCACTCTTTTTCAAAGCATGCAATACAGAAAAGGTCTCATACTGAGAAGATTATTTCTTACAGTGGTTATGCCGGGGAAATGTGTGAAAATACTTAAATTCAGATATCTAAGCCTGAAATATTTTTGAGTAAAATACAATACTTACAAAGAAATATACAGAGCAGGAAAATCACCTAGCAATTTTGCTGGGTTTTTGATCCTTCCCCCCACCCCCACCTCCTTTAAGCATTGTCACTTGTCAGAAAGCCTCAGCAAAAAATATTTAGGGTCTTGTTTCCTCTCTCCTCCCCAGAAAAGGAAAGATAGTTTTCCCTACCCAGTCCTAGGATCATCATCTGTCTGCAGTTTAATCCTATGCAGTGCACAGAAGATTTGGAAGCTTAAAATGTGGTTGGCAGAGCAAAGGGTAATGGGCACAAACTTGAACATAGAAAGTTTCATCTAAACATGAGAAGGAACTTCTTTAATTTTACAGTGACAGGCTGTTCAGATAGGTGTTTGAGATGTTTCAAACCCACCTGGACCTGTTCCTGTGTGGCCTTCTCTAAGTGACCCTGCCTTGGCAGGGGAGTTGGAATTGCTGATCTCCAGAGGTGCCTTCCAACCCCTACCATTCTGTGATCCTGTGTACTAGGGGACTTCACTAAGTTGAGCATTACTGGAATGTCAAGGAAGTGGAGTAAATGGTCAGTCAACATAAAGACAGGCACTAGGATGTGGCCAGCTGCACCAGTTTGTTCATTTGGGATCCCCAGCTTGCCAGTTGTCCAATATGTTGCAGAAGCTTCAAGGAACATCACTCACAATTCTTACTCTGTGCAGAATTTGACTTCTGCCTGAGTTGCTCTGGTTTCCATGCAGAGGAGTCCTCCTCCCTGGATAATTTTTTTCAGTATGCCTTTTCTTAACATAAATAATTAAAGAGCTAGAGAATGAGAAAGAAATGAGTCATCATCACCCTGATGAGGGAACCTACAGGAAATAGGAGTTAAAGTCTCTCCTCCAATGAGTTTAGTAACATCATGCATTTTTCTTCTCTGCAAAGCTTACAAGATCTTTGTTAGGAAAAGACAGGCAGCCTTCAGGCACTTTGTTTTCAGCACTCATGGTAGTCAGAATTCAGGGTTATGAAAGAGTTTTACCCTGCTTTTCAGGTTAGCCTCATGGAGGGAAATTATCACAGAGTGGTAAGGGTTGGAAGGGACCTCTGGAGATCGTCAAGTCCAGTCCTTCTACCAAGAAAGGGTCACCTAGAGAAGGTCACACAGGAACATGTCCAGGCCTGTTCCAGAGCTCCATAACCCTTAAATTAAAGAGGTTACTTCACATATTTAGATGGAACTTCTTATGTTTAAGTTTGTGCTGGTTACTCCTTATCCTGTCATTGGGCAGTACTGAACTTGAACATAAAAAGTTCTGTTTAAACAGGAGGAGGAACTTGTTTAACTGAAGTGTGATGGAGCACTGCATCAGGCTGCCCAGAGAGGTGGTAGAGTCTCCATCTCTGGAGACATTCAAAACCCACATGCACACGTTCCTCTGTGACCTTTTCTAGGTGACTCTGCCTTGGTAGGCAAGTTGTACTCTATGATCTCCAGAGGTTACTTCCAACCCCTACCATTCTGTGCTTCCCAGGTATCCATAATGGAATTCTGTTTATCATACCGTAGAGTTTAAGATGAAAATTAGTGGTTACGTTTTATGTCTTACTGCAAAGCATTCTGTTTTGGGACAGACCAGCCCTGGTTCTGCTCAGCAGTTTCACTTCCCAGCTCAACCTCTGCTCAAGGCTGGAACTTCCTGCAGCTCAAGGCAGGTTTTCACAGACAGAGGCTGCTTCCAGTAGTGAGAATGCTGGTGAGGAGAGTTGATGCCTGGGATCGGGCTGCAGACCAAGGTCTGTGCCACGTCAGGAAGTCAGAGGTGGCACTCGAAGGGAGAAATGAACAGGATAGGTGACTGGTTAACAAGGGACTCCATCCCATGGAGAGCTGAGCAGCCATCAGGCTTCTTCAATGGCTAGTGTCCAAGGAGGACTCTCTGTTCTACCTTCTATCCTAACCCATGAGCTTCTGAATCCATCTCCAGAATCCAATTTCTGAACCTGTTTCCCATCTGCTGCTTGGTCCAGTCTGGGACTTCTGCTACAGTATCACTGGTGTTGGTGACAAATTGCAGTCAGAGGTTGAGCTCCACATGGTTTACATCTCTTTCTATCTATTTTATTTTATTGTTATTATTTCCCCTAAAGTAGTTTTAGCTGTCTTTCCCAAGCTGTAAGTCTCTTTCCCTTCTTTGTTTTCCCTTTGTGAAGGCAGAGGGGTTCATAGAGAGCCTCTGCCTCTCATTTAGTGGCCAACCCAGTCCTAACCTTTGGTGCAGATATAAACACCTGTAGTTTTCAACAGACTGTGCTTTACTATGAAAAAAGATTTTTTTTCCTTCCTAAAATAATGTTTTCAGTGCGGTCTTGAACAGACTGTCATGTGTCTATCCCTGCCACAGAGTAGGTAGCTATGGAAGGTGGGTGGAACTCCAGCAACAGAAATCTTAATGGATATGAGTGCCTTAGGCAACGCCATGAAGAATTTGGTAATTATCCTGATGACTTTTATCTTAATATATTGTGCTAAAGGGCTGTGTTCTGAGCTGCTGAAATCTAGGAATGTATTGGGACTTTTAATGTATCAAATGAGGAAAAATTCTTTACTCGTGAGGGTGCTGAAACAGACTGCCCAGAGAGGTTGTGGAGTCTCTCTCTCTGGAGACTTTCAAAGCAATCACTGGTCAGAAAGCCTCAGCAAAAAGGATTTAAGGTCTTGCTCCCTCTCTCTTCCCCCGAAAAGATATTTTCCCTAGCCTGTGCTAGGACCTTCATCTGTCTGCAGTTTACTCCTACACATTGCACAGAAGATTTAGAGGCTTAAAATGGGACAAGATGTAGTGGGCAAAAATGTGAACATAAGAAGTTCCATCTAAACATAAGGAGGAAATTAAGGGTGATGGAGCCCTGGAGCAGGCTGTCCAGAGAAGTGGTGGACTCGCTATCTCTGGAGACAATCAAAACCCATCTGGACATGTTCCTGTGTGACCTTTCCTAGGTGAGCCTGCCTTGGCAGGTGGATTGGACTCTCTGATCTCCACAGGCCCTTTCCAATCCTTACCATCTTGTGATTCAATGAACTGGAATGACAGTAATACTTTTGGGGTTGTTTGGGGTTTTTTTTGGTGTTTGGGTTTTGTTTGTTTGTTTTCTAAGGAAGAAACAGAAGTGGATAGCACAGAAATACCATCTCTGCGTGTTTTCATTAGAAGGACCTTAAACAGCATGGTCTAGTGGAAGGTGTCCCTGCCCAGGAGGTTGGAACTTGGTGATCTTTAACATGCTTTCCAACCCAAACTTTTCCATGATTCTATGACCCCTCGCGAACATCCCCTGGTTTTTATTGCTGTGGCAATTACTGCAAAAGCACAGGCAGGTAAACATATCTAGAAAGGAAAAGAATAAAGAGAAAGACAAAATAATTAGTATAAATCCTTCCTCACCTGGCAGACAGCTTTTTCCATTCTCCATCTAACTTCTCTTTCTTTTAGTTATCCCTCAGGCAATAACTCTGACAGATATTGACAGCCTGGGAAAGTCCAGGCAGTGCTTTCAGTCTACTGATGTACGTTTTATATATATATTTTTTTTTCTCAGCAGAAATTCTAGGCAATTATGAAAGCTACTCATAACATTTTATGAATAGTTCATTAAACCAAATTCCAGTAGAATTAATTTAAATATATCCTGTGGGACACACTTGCTGCAGGTCTGAGTCAATGGAACTGCTTCCTGCAAGCCTTTTTCAAGTAGAAAATGGAGGAAGTCAAATTCATTTTAGGTGTATGGCATTGGCCAGCACGAGTATTGACTACTATAGATCCAAAACGTCTGAACTCACAGTTTCAAGGAACTAAGTTCAAAGGACAGACTGTCTAGCAGCACTGCAGTACATGAAATGGGCTACAAGAAAGCTGGGGAGGGATATTTGACAAGGGCTTGTAGTGATTGAATGAGGGGCATTGGCTTTGAGCTGGAAGAGGGAAGACTGGAGTTTAGGAAGAAATTCTTTCTGGTGAGGATGGTGAGACACTGTAACAGGTTGCCTAGGGAGGTCATAAATGTCCCCTCCCTGGAGGTGTTCAAGGCCAAGTTGGATGAGGCCTCAAGCAAGAGCCTTCCCCTGGCAGAAGGTATTTCTGCCTATGGTGGAGGTTCAGAACTAGATGATCTTGAAGGCCCATTCCAACCCAACTATTCTGTGATTCTATGATAGCTTTCATTAATATATGTTTTGGAAAGGTACTACTCTGACTTCTTTTTCAAGACGTAACTCTCGTCATCTTCTTTTTGGGCAAAAATAAAGCAGACCTCGTACTTGAAACCACATTCCTCAGCACTACATCCACACATCTTTTAAATACCTCCAGGGATGGTGACTCCACCACCTCCTTGGGCAGCCTGTTGCAATGCCTGAGAACCCTTTCTGGGAAGAATTTTTTCCTAATATCCAACCTGAACCTCCCCTGAAACAACTTGAGGTCCGTTACTTATTGCTTGTGAGTAGATACCAACCCTGACCTCACTCTAACCTCGCTTTAGGGAGTTGTAGAGGGTGATGAGGTCTCCTCTCAGCCTCCTCCTCTGTAAACAAAATCCCAGTTCCTTCAGCTGTTGCTTGTAAGACTTGTGTTCAAGTGCCTTCACCAGCTTCACTGTTCTTCTTTGGACGTGCTCCAGCACATCAATGCCCTACCAGAGGCCTCTAATATTTGCTGAATATATCATCTCCTTTGCCATGATGAGAGCAGGAAAACATCAGTCACTGATAATAGCAAAAGAACCGGAACAGATTTTAAGTAACTGTGGAACAGATCGGCTACATCCTTAAGTGTTTCATAATTATCTTTTCTCTGCCAAGGATTTTAGGAGCATCTCTTTTGTTTTCTCCATGTCAAGAGATAGCCTTGCCAAATTAATTTTAGAGATGCTCCTTTTCCAGATTAAATCCATACTTGAAAAGTGAGAACGACAACAAAAAATAGTGTATTATTTAAGAAGGGTTTGGGCATCTTATTTAAAATCTTTCTTTCCTAAAACTCTTTCACTGTTGTCCTTTAATGCGAATTTTCTAAGCCCCGAGGGACAAAAATGATCTGGGATGAGGATGTTATTTAAAGTAGCTTCTCCCTGTACAGCTGAAAAGGTATCTATCAGTGCCTTTTGCCAGAGTGGTTTTCTTTGATATGGTAATTTGGTCATTAGAATTGTGTCACAAAATATTTACTGTGGGGAAAAAAAAACACAGGAAAACAAGGAACAAACACATTTTTTAATCACAAATGCATGCAGAGGACTAAATCTTTTTGAACATGTTGGGATGTAAGGCCTATATGTGAACAGCACAGCTTCTCTCAGCAGTGTTGTCGTCAGTGGCATCCTGTTGATGGAACCATAGAAATGTTTCAATAGAAAAAGAGCTCTCAAGTCATTGAGTCCAGCCATTTTTAACTCTATCGATAATGGCTGGGGCTAATCCATGTTCCTCAGCACCA
>VWYK01115716.1:212-12481 GCA_013399775.1 Semnornis frantzii | reverse complement strand
AGAGCTGTGCACGCTGCTGGCAGCGCTGTGCACGCTGCTGGCAGAGTAGGACATTGCAACAGATCAGGTCAGACCTCCTAACTGAGGTATACCCATGTTGGTCGAGTACCACCAGGAGTGGAAAAGCTAAGGTAGTTTATTTTGTCATCATAGTTTTTCCACACTTAGAAGCCACCTGCTTTTTAAGAAAACAGTGCCTAGGTCTCTTCAGTAGTGTGCACAGGTGCCAAGGAGGCAAAACAGCATCCTGACCTGGATCAGCAATAGTGTGGCCAGCAGAAGGGCAGTGATTGTCCCCCTGTACTCATCACTGGTGAGGCCACCCCACGAAGCCTGAGTTTAGCTTTGGGCCCCTCACTCCAAGCTGGAGCATGTCCAGAGGAGAATAGTGAAGCAAGTGAAAGTCTTGTGAGGACCAGCTGAAGGACCTGAGGTTGTTTAGTCTGGAGAAAAGAAGGCTGAGGGGAGACAGTCTGGCTCTCTGTAGTTTCTCGAAAGGAGTGTAGAACCAGGCAGAGGTTGGTGTCTTCTCCTAAATAACAAGTGATAGGACAAGAGGAAATGGCCTCAGTTTATGTCAGAAGAGGTTTAGGTTGGACATAAAGAACAAATTCTTCATGGAAAGAGTGGTGGTAAGCCCTGGGAGAAGCTGCCCAGGCCAGTGGTGGAGTCCCCATCCCTGAAGGGATTTCAAGGCCATGCAGATGTGCTGAGAGATGTGGTTTAGTGGTGACCTGGCAGTGCCATGTTAGTGGTTGGACTTTTCCCACCAAACTATGCTTCAGTATTCTTTCTGCCTTTATTTTCTCCCATTTTTCTGTGGCACTAAGGAAGTCAGTAAGGTTTTTTGACTGCATTAGCTATGCACTGGTAGCAATCAAAAAATATGCCAGTTTTGAATTGAACTTCTAAATCCTTCTGTTGTAAGGAACTTAAAAATAAAATGGTTTTTAGAACATTGGTTACTGAAGGCAGTACATGGTAAACCAACATGACACTTTAATTTTGTTTTATGTTATCTGGATTTTATAAATTAAGTTGCTTTTAATAGGGCAGTCACCTTTTTTTTCCTTTTTTCCACTAAAATACCTTCCTTTTGATTACTCTGAGTTGATGGCTTCTGAGCAGAAGTAGCATTTTCAATACCAGGTTATTCTTGGGTACGCCTGTCTCCACTCTAGTATTGAGCCAGAGGCCTATAAATAAAGTTTCTAAATATTAGTCATCCCCTCCTTCAGATGAATTATATTTTAAAGAATAATACTCCTACCTAATCTCCCTATTTTTATATAATAAAAAAAAGAGTAGTTTTAGAATAGACTAAAATAACCAACCTAACCCAAATCCAAAGCAATCTTCTGTGTTGAGCAATAGCCAGATTCTGAAGTTCTGTCTGAATTCTTCTTCAGTTCTTTCCTTGAAATCAGTTTGAAACTTTATTGAGCAAATGCTGCATAGATTATCATGAACAGAAAGAAGAAACTCCCAAAATCCTGGTATAAAGATGATGCAGTTTTTAGAATCACAGAATCACTAAGATTGGAAAAGACCTGCAAGATCATCAAGTCCAACCTTCTACCCAACACCGCCACGACCGCTAGACAATGTCCCAAAGTGCCATGTCCACAAGTTTCTTGAACACGTCCAGGTGAGGTGACTCCACCACCTCCCTGGGCAGCCTGTTCCAATGCCCGACCACTCTTGCAGCACAGAAACTGTTACTCATGGTCAACCTAAACCTGCCCTGGTGCAGCTTAAGGCCATTACCTCTTGTCCTGTCATTATTTGCTTGGGTTAAGAGACCAACACCAGCCTCACTCAACATCCTTACAAGTAGCTGTAGACAGCAATAAGGCCTCTTCTTAGCCTTCTCTTCTTCAGAGCAAACAATCCCAGCTCCCTCAGCCTCTCCTCACCAGACCAGTTCTCCAAACCCCTCACCAGCTTTGTTGCTCTTCTCCGTACCCACCCCAGTATCTCAGTGTCTTTCCTGTACTGCCATGGCCCAAAACTGGACACAGAACTAAAGGCGTGGTCTCACCAGTGCTGAGTACAGGAGCACAATCACTTCTCTACGCCTCCTGGCCACATCATTTCTGATTCAGGGCAGAATGCTGGTGGCCTTCTTGGCCACCTGGGCACACACTGGCGCATGTCCAGCCAGCTGTCAACCAGCACCCTCAGGTTCTTTTCCACTGGGCGGCTTTCCAGCCACTCTGCCACAAGCTGTGGTGTTGCATGAAGTTGGACTCTAGTCCAACTCTTCCAGTTCTGGAGCCCTCAATACAAGAAGGACATGGACCTGGTGGAGCAGGTCCAGAAGAAGGCCATGAAGATGATGAGGAAGTTGGAGCACCTCTGCTACAAACATAGGCTGAAGGAGCTGGGACTGTTCAGCCTGGAGAAGGTCATGGGGGACCTTTGAGCAACCTTCCAGTACCTGGAGAGGGCTACAAGAAGGCTGGAGAGGGACTGTTTCCAAAGGCTGCAGTGATAGGACAAGGGGCAATGGTTTGAAATTATACAAGTGCAAATTTAGATTGGATATTAAGAAAAAGTTCTTTACAATGAGAGTGGTTGAGCACTGGAACAGGTTGCCCAGAAAGGTGTCTAAATATCTCCCTGGAGATATTCAAAATGAGGCTCAACAGAGCTCTGGGCAACCTGATCTGCTTGAGGATGTCCCTGCTCACTGCAGGGAGGTGGACTAGATGACCTTTGAAGATCCGTTCCATCCTGGGGGATTCTATGGTTCTGTAACTCTGTAAGAGGCTTCACAGACTTCTCTCTGAATACTGTTTATTACTTCACTGCCTTGTAAGCCAACATTTGCTCAGCTCAGGCCGATGACGTATTTTGAAGTGCTTAGATGAAAAAAAAGTAACAGGAGTGATTTTCAGATGCGTCTTTCCTTGGCTGATTTGATCATTAGACACTTTTCCTTCTGCCTGGTTCTCATGAGTGGGTTGTTGAAGAGTTTTTCAGAAGAAGTTGGTTGCTCTGGAAGGTTGGGCTTTATCAAACCTCCACAGGCAGACAGAAACCCCCAGTGCAGTAGCTCTCCAAAGAGTCAGGTTTATTTCTGTGTTTCCGCAATGTTGCAAACCAAACTTTCAGTGTTCCAAAAGCAAGGTTTTGGTTGAAAAATGTAGTCCTTTAAAAGCCCAAAACCATATGTAACCATATGTTACCATATGTTGTGAACATCTCCATAATTCTTCTTTTAAGCATGCAGGCATATAAAGTAAAGGAAATGAGTGCAGGGGGAAATCCGTCGAGACCTTTTAGGCTCTTTGGTACTAAATACTTAATTGGAATTGGAATCTTTTTATGCTGCTGCTGCTTCTTCTACATGAGATATTGGTGAAACATGAGAACAACTTTTTGACGGTTCACCTCCTATTTCCAACTGCATCTCTTCATATTTTAGAGACAGTTAGAGATTAACCAGTCAGGTTTGGAAACTCTTTTAGCTACTTAAAGATACTTTTTTTTTTTTTNTCCTAGTCTAAAAATACTTTTTTTTTTTTTTTTTTAAATATTATTATTATTTATAATTAGCATAATGGAGGTCTTTAGATTCCTTCATTGCAGATAACTGTGATTTGGAATTGAAAAGACAGAGAAAATGCAAGAAATGAAGGTAAATCAAGACTTAGTGATCTTGAAAAAGATGAAAAGAGGAAGATAGCGTGCTACAAAGTCATGCCTGAAATTCTTCACCTGTCAAATAGCAGCACAAATCTCTCTGAACTGAAACATGAAAGACTTTAAATGGGACCATTTCTGACCTCTGCAGAGCCACATTTATTCCAGTTGTGTCCAGGTTAAATAAGCACGGTCCCATCAACTTAGATTTTATCTCCTTGGAGAGATATTATCCTCCCAAACAACGTATGACACTGTCTCACTGAGGGCAAGTCTCCCACTGAAGGCTGTTCTAGTATTAGCTATAATGTCATGCAAATTAACTGCTGTTAATTGGCAGTGTGGGTGGCCGAGGGACTGGATGATGGGATGAAGGAAAGGAGAATATTTTAAAGGGAATGAGTCAAATAAAATTGAAAAACAGCCTTGAGAGAAGTAAAATAATTGTCATAGACAGATATTCAAGCCCAGAAATATCCTGCCAGGGATGGTTCCTCTCCTGATGCACATAAGAAGCATCACATGGATCAAAAGCCACTTACTGAAACCTGATTTCATCATCACTTGGCCTGAAAAGCAGCACTAAAGAAATGTAGAACAGAGAATTGTTGATTGCTATTCACAGTGATGGATCTGGAGAATTATGGAGTACTTCATAGAAGAAGAGTACAGAGAGACTGTTTACAAAGGCCTGCAGTGACAGGACCAGGGGCAATGGCTTCAAACTAGAGCAGAACAGATTTAGATTTGATGTTAGGAACAAGTTCTGCACCATGAGAGTGGTGGAACACTGGTACAGATTGTCCAGGAAGGTGGTTGAGGCCCCATCCCTGGAGATATTCAAGGTTAGGCTGGACAGGGCTCTGGACAACTTGATCTAGTGGAGGATGTCCCTGCTGACTGCAGAGGGGGTTGGACTGGATGACCCATGGAGGTCACTTCCAATCCAGACCATTCTGTCATTCCGTGGTTCTATATCTGGAGTATTGTGTCCCCAGCTCAAGAGACACAGGAAACTACTGCAGAGAGTCCAGCAGAGGCTACAAAGATGCTGAGGGGCCTCGAGCATGTCTATGAACAGGAAAGGCTGAGAGCCCTGGGGCTGTTGAGCCTGGAGAAGAGCAGCCCCAGAGGGAACCTTCTCAGTGCTGCTCAGTGACTAAAGGGCAGATGTCATTGGGATTGGGATGAGCCCAGACTCTTTTCAGTGGTGCCCAGCAACAGGATTGAACCAGGCTGCCCAGAGTGGTTGTGTAGTCTCCTTCTCTGTAGAGATCCTAAACCCACCTGGCCATAGTGGTGCTGGGCAAGCTGCAGTGGGTGTCTCTCCTTTAGCAGTGGGGGGTGGACAGGATTATCCTGTGAGGTCTCTTTGAATTCTGGCCATTCTGTGACTCTCTGTGACTTCTGTTCTCTGTGGAAGAACATTGTGGGAATCTTGTCAAAACATGTGAATAAATAAGAATTTAGAACAATCTCTGTCTTCCCTGTTTATGGAATTCTACAAAGTCACTTTAATGTTTTTCACAAAGAAATTCCCTTTCAAGTAACCAGCAATTTCTCTTAGAATTCTCATTTCATTGTAGTTTAGGAACTAAGTGAGACAGAGGAAAACGTTACAGATTTTATATACTAAAACAGCTGTAAATATCAGTTCCTCCACAAAACTCTGTGTTTCCAGAAAACAGCTGCCCCAAAACTGGACTAAAGTTATTAAGTCTTAACATGCTGTTAGCTATATAGAAACATGATTGGGGCCACAAGCAGGTAAAAGGCCAGAGCCCAAATCTTGTGAGGAGCAGCTGAGGGACCTGGCGTTGTTCACCCTGGAGAAAAAGAGGCCAAGGGGAGACCTTCTGGCTCTGTACAGCTCCTTGAAAGAGGTTGGAGCCAGGTGGGCCTTGGTCTCCTCTTCCTAATAACGAGTGATAGGACAAGAGTAAAAGTTCCACCAAGGGAGGTTTGGATTGGGCACTGAGCAATTTCTTCAAGGAAAGAGTTGTCAAGGCCTGAAAGAGACTGCCCATGGTGGAGCCCCATTTCTGGATGCCATGCTGAGGGACGCAGTTTAGTGGTGGACTTGGCAGTGCTGGATTAATGGTTGGGCTCAAAGATGGTAAAGGTTTCTTCCAACCAGAAGGATTCTATGGTCCTTTGATGGTTAAAAAGAGCTCTGTATGACACTGGTTACATAAACTGAGCTCATAATTAAATTGTACTCTAGCACATACCCATTATATGTTTTCAGTCTGATGTCTGGCTTTCGAGGGCTTGCCCTTGCAGCTTTAATTTTAAAGCTTCAGAAGGAGAGATTTTGGATTAACACATAAATAAATACTCCCCTCCCCTTTATTTTTTATTATTATTTATTTATACCAACATGAAATTTTCATATGTTTTTCAAGGCAGAAAGAAAATAACCAACAAAAAGCTGATAGTCATGTTCTGCTACCTCTGTTTTCTGCCAGTGAAGCACCAAGCACAAAGCCATTTCAGGGAAGCATCTTTTAAAAGATTCATAGGAGGAGAAGACTAATACATTACCATTAATTAATCCTGCTACATTTTTCTCTCCAGCACCAGTGGGAGATGTCTGTGACTGCCTACAGTGCTCTGAAACAGAGCTGAGACATGGAAGGGTTTTCTGGTTTTTTGGTTTTTTTTTTTTTTTGGTGTTGGTTTTGGTTTTGTTGTTATTGCCCTTCAGATATGTTACTGGAATGTGGTGGAGGTTTTCCAGAACTTGCTCTTGCACGTATTTAGGCTGCAGCCCAAGCCAAGTGAGCTGTGGCCTGCTGCTGAAGAATATGACATCCTCTCCAAAGACACTGTGTTCTCCTGCATTTTTCTTGATATCAAGCTGGTACAGCATGTACAGAGAGTTATTTCAGAGCAGCCTTTGTGTGTGTGCTTATCCAAACTCCTGACCTTAAAGAAACTGTTTACTAACAACAGTAAACAGCCACATTGGGCTGTGACAATGCAGGTTAGATTGAATTATTCTGTTGCAATGGCAACCAGATGCTTAACTCTGCCTCTCCACTCCAGAAAAACTGAAAGGAGGATCAGAGAATCATAGAATGATTTGGATTGGAAAGGTCCTTTAAAGCTCAGCAAGTGCACTGACCTAGGACATATTCACCTGGAGCAGGTTGCTCAGGGCTCCAAATAACCTCACCTGGAATGGTTCCAGGGATGAGGCATCCTCCACCTTTCTGGGCAATCTGGGACAGGCTCTCATCACCCTCACTCTCAAACATTTTTTCCTTTACTCTCAATCTCCCTCTCTGTGTTTCAAACCATCACCCCTTGTCCTGTCACAACAGACCTTGACAAAAAAATCTGTCCCCAGCTTTCTTAGATGACTCTTTGANGAAAGGAGGATCAGAGAATCATAGAATGATTTGGATTGGAAAGGTCCTTTAAAGCTCAGCAAGTGCACTGACCTAGGACATATTCACCTGGAGCAGGTTGCTCAGGGCTCCAAATAACCTCACCTGGAATGGTTCCAGGGATGAGGCATCCTCCACCTTTCTGGGCAATCTGGGACAGGCTCTCATCACCCTCACTCTCAAACATTTTTTCCTTTACTCTCAATCTCCCTCTCTCTGTTTCAAACCATCACCCCTTGTCCTGTCACAACAGACCTTGACAAAAAAATCTGTCCCCAGCTTTCTTAGATGACTCTTTGAGCATTGAAAGGCCACCAGAAGGTCACCCTGGAGCCTTCTCTTCTGCAGGCTGAACAAGCCCAACTCTCTCAGCCTGGCTTCCCAGCAGAGCCCTGCCAGCATTGCTGTGGCCTCCTCTTAGCCCCACTCCAACAGGTCCCTGTCTATACTGTGCTGAGGACTCCAGAGCTGTCCCCAGCACTGCAGGGTGGGTCTCAGCAGAGCACAGCAGAGGGGCAGAATCCCCTCCCTGCCCCTGCTCTCCATGCTGCTGGGGATCAGCCCAGGACAGGGTTGGCTCTGGGCTGGCAGCACTCAGTGCTGGCTGATGTGCTGCTTGGCACCCCCCAGCACCCCCAAGTCCTTCTCCATAGGACTGCTTCCCAGCCCTACATCCCCAGCATGGGTTGATTCTGGCAGTTGCTCTGTCCCAAGGGCTCTAGTGAACCTAATGAGGTTCATACATGCACACTTCTCCAGCTTGTCCAGGTCCTTCCGTCTGACAGCCTGCCTCACAGATGTGTCAGCTGCACCACTGTAGCTTGGTACTGTCTGCAGACTTGCTGGCAGTGGACTCAATGTCATTGTGTCATTGATGAAGGTATTGAACGGCACTGGTCCCAATATGCACCCCTGAGGAACAGTGGTATCCATGTGGACATTAAGCCATTGACCACTACCCTCTGGATGTGATCATCCAACCAATTTCTTACTCACCAGCCTGTCCACCCATCAAATCCATCTCCCTCCAATGTAGAGATTCAGTATCCGATGTAGAATGGATGTTACAGATCCTGAAAGGATCGTCTTTAACTAGAGGGATTTAAAAGCCATGCAGATGCAGTGCTGAGGGACGTGGCTTAGTGGTGACCTGGAAGTGCTGGGACAATTAGAATTTGTTTTAAAAAATTAACTTAATTTATAGGTAAGCAATCATAATTGCTTACAGGATTTGGGCAAGGAGCAGTTGACTGACTCTAGGCTGTCTGTGCACTGTACTCAAGAGCTTCTTTGCCTTTCAAATGTGGTGATCTCTTTTTCTGTCTGTTTCTCACTACTCTGCTTTATGACCCAGACTACATAAAATGAATTTTTCTCCCAAAACACATGAAACTGCGTTAATGTTTTAGGGTATTCTGTTTAGTTTGGATAACACAGGCCTTTTTGTTTTTCTGTCAAGAGTACTACTCTTCAGTATCTGAGAAAATGTCATCTGTTTGGTTATAGTTCTTTTTGGAGCAGGTGCCTGTGTACATGGACTTCAAAAACACATGAAGTGAGTTTTGGGATTTCCAGATTTCAGTTAAAGGTTCCTTTTTCTTTTTGACTTCAGGCTCTGGCTGCTCTGTGCTTCCAGACCACTTGTCAGGAAACAGAGCAGTGGCCATCAGCTTCACTGTTTATCAGCCCATGCAGTGTCTAGGGGAATGCACTTGGAAAATAAGATGGAATGTAGTAAAAGCAACATTGAGTCAAAAAGTGACTCCATCTCTTTGTTTGCCTACTGTCAGGTCTCAAATGACTGTTTCTCATCTCTTTCCTATTTGGATTTTATACAACCAGAGAGAGCAGTTCTGGGAGTTTGGCTGTGGAGATATTTTTTAAGCCCATCTTAATAGAATTAATGATACTGCTGCTGGGAGTGATTAGTTTTGAAGGGATAGTTAAGTAAGAGGAAAACAAACCCACTTTCTTGCATTGTGTTTTATTTTACAAGGGAGAGTCTATAGATGCTTTAGACTTCAAGTAGGAGGTGGAAGAGACCTCTGGAGATCATCCAGTCCAAGGCTTCTGCTTAATCAGGGTCACACACAGCAGCTTGTCCAACATCACAATGGCCAGATGGATTTAGAATCTCTTCACAGGAGGAGATTCCAAAACCTGTCTGGACAGTCTGCTGCAGGCCTCCAGCACACTCACACCAAAGAATTTCTATGCCATGGTCAGATGAAACCTGGGTTCCACTACGTGCCCATTACCCCTTGTCCTGTCACTGGGCACCACTGACAACAATCTGGCCTCATCCTCTTGCCCCCCACTCTTTAGCTCTTGCTGATTCTTGTTTAGATCCCCTCTGGGACTGCTCTTCAGCAAGCTCAACTTGCCCAGAGCTCTCAGCCTTTCCTTCTCACAAAGATGCTTCAGGCCCAGGAGCATCTTTGTAGTCTCTGCTGGACTCTTTCCCATAGTTCCTTGTCTCTCTTGAACTGGGGAGCACAGAACTGGACACAGAACTGCAGATGTGGTCTCACTGGGGCAAAGCAGAGGGGGAGGAAAACTTCCTCAACCTGCTGGCCACAATTCTGCATGCACCCCAGGAGACCATTGGCCTTCTTGGCCATGAGGCACATTGCTGACTCACAGGGGACTTGCCCACCAGCACCCCCAAGTCCTTCTCCGCAGAGCTGCTTTCCAGCAGGTCACCCATAACCTGCCCTGGTTCAGAGAGTTGTTCCTCCCCAGCTGCAGGGCCCTACACTTGCCCTTGCTGAACTTCTTGAGGTTCCTCTCCACACAGCTCTGCAGCAGTTTTCCTTTTAATATCATTACTTCATTTCTATCCTGTTTCCTATAATGTTTGAAATACTTAACACCCCTGAAAGAATTAATGGTATGGTTTCATAAAGAGTTTTACTTCTTAATTTCTTTTCTACCCATGCTGCTGTATCTTAATATATCCAAAGAAATAGAAGAACTCTCCATGATTCATCTTCATCTCTCTGAAGTAAAATGATGATTGTAAGGCAGCACATTCCTGCTCGTAGCAGTACCATAATCCCTTATCAAGTGTCTGTTATCTGAGACCTTGCATTTTTTAGCTAGTGTTTAAGGTTCTGCAACAGGCAAAGAGTTTTGCACCATGACTAAATTTCTCTGAGTGTGTCACCTTCTGTATGAACAGCAGCAGCTTAGATAGCAACAGCAATACCAATAGGAAGAATAAGAGTACAAACAATAAATATTATTATTATTGTTCTTGTTATAATTATGGCTATTATTTATTATTGTTCTTGTGGTTATTGTTGTTGTTATTACCAAACATGGTTAATAAAGTCAGGATACACTCTACATGTTTGGTTTTTTTTTTCCTGTTTTCTGATGATTTTCTGTTAGTTCCTGGCTCAACTCAGTTTACCTTTCCTTTGATTTTTCTTGCGTGAGCACTTGTCTGAGTCTTGCACTGCTGAGGCACGGGAGGAATGCTGGGTGGCCTCAGCAGTAACACTGCTCCTCTTGCCTCCTTGACATTCCCCAGATTGTAATGATGGAAGTGTCTGCTCTGCAAACTCCTCCTGACTTTCTTGTGCGTCCCACAGAAATTTCAATAGCAGTTTTCACCCTGAGGGTAAGAATAGAGAGTCTTTTGGCTCAGGCTAGCACTGGCTTTTCCACTGTGTGTCATCAGGACCAGAAGATTTTCTGCATGTTATACTATGTAAATTAAGGAAATGTGGTATAGTCCATGTTTATTACAGAAGACATGAGCCAGAAACATGCACTTACTGCCCAGAAGCCAACTGTCACCTGGGCTGATCCCCAGCAGTGTAAGCAGGGGATTCTCCCCCTCTGCTGTGCTGGGGACAGCTCTGGAGTCCTCAGCACAGCACAGACAAGGACCTGTTGGAGCAGGGCCAGAGGAGGCCACAGCAATGCTGGCAGGGCTGGAAGGGCTCTGTTGGGAGGCAAGGCTGAGAGAATTGGGTTTGTTCAGCCTGCAGAAGAAAAGGCTCCAGGGATACCTTCCGTTGGCCTTTTCCAGTGCTCAGACAGACTGAGAAGTAAAACTGGGAACAGACATTTTTCTCAGTCTGTTGTGAAAGTCCAAAGGGTGATGGTTTGAACTAAAAGAGGGAGATTCAGAGTGGAGAAAAGGAAGAAATGTCTGAGAGTGAGGGTGGTGACAGCCTGTCCCAGGTTGCCCAGAGAGGTGGGAGATGCCCCATGCCTGACAACATTCCAGGTGAGGTTTTCTGGGTCTGTGATCAATGTGATTTAGTTGCAGATGTCACTGCTCAATGCAAGGAGGTTGAACTATATATCTTTAAGGGTCCTTCCAAGAAAACCTGTGATTTCGACTGCAACTTGGATTCCACAGTTTCACTTACTATGTTTGTTCTCTTAAGTGGAGTCAAAATTACTCAGAGTGGTGCTTTCAGTGGAAGATGGTTGTCAGGGCTCCACAACAATGAAATACCATGGCAAACATGCTGAACCACAGGGTCTAATCAGTGAGGAACCAGTGCAGAACTTCTTCAAATTCTATGCAACTGACAGCTTCAGTGAGGGACTGATGTTTCTTCAGGTAGTTTTGGTACTTTCTCGATTGAGATTACTCAGATACTGCTTCAGAAGCCGGCCAGTGACAACTGCATGAGGTTCAACAAGTCAAAGTGCAAGGTCCTGCACCTGGCTTGGGCCAACCCCAGGCACTCTGTTAGGTGCAGTGGGTTGAGAGCAGCCCTGAAGAAAAAGGCTTGGGAATGTTGAATGCTGAAAAGCTCCCCAGGAGCCAGCAGTGCCCTCATGCAGCCCAGAAGGCAGCTGTGTGCTGGCTCCATCCAGAGGAGTGTGGGCAGCAGGGCAAGAGAGGGGATTCTGCCCTTTCACTCTGCTCTGCTGAGACTCCACTTCCAATCCTGCCTCCAGTTCTGGTGTCCCCGGCAGAAGAAGGACACAGAGCTGTTAGAGGGAGTCCAGAGGAGGATCACAAGCATGATCCAAGGGCTGGTGTTCCTCTCCTATGAGGATAGGCTGAGGGAGCTGGGATTGTTCAGCCTGGAGAAGAGAAGACTCCAGGGGGACCTGAGAGCTACCTTCCAGTACCTGAAGGGGTCCTGCAAGAAGCCTGTAAAGGGACTTTTCCTGAGGGTGTGTGGAGGCAGGACAAGGGGGAATGGTTTGAAGCTGAGGGAGAGCAGGGTTAGACTGGAGCTTAGGAAAAAAATCTTC
>VWYK01115710.1:13681-42611 GCA_013399775.1 Semnornis frantzii | reverse complement strand
CAACCCCTGACATCCTGGGATCAACCTGTCCTCATAGGTCATTCTCCATCACACCAGCAGATGTGGCTGGTATGTGTCTGACCCACCTGGAGCAGTAATTCAGTAGAGAGCTCCCCAGAGAAGGAACTTGAGGGAGCTGCCACCATAATGCACAGAGCCAGCCTCAAGCCTCTGTGCTATGAGCAAGTACCATGGAACACCACAGTCAGGAAAGAGACAACTGCAGGAAATCACAGCAATAAAACCTGATGGAGGCATGTGGGGGCTTGGTTTTTTAAGTATTACAAGCAAGCAGCTTCAATATTTTATTTGAATTCATTGGGGTTTATATTGCCAGAGGACAGAATTCTCTGCAGTTGAATGAAGCCAAAGTAATACCCTAGTGACAGTGTCCTTAGGGAGAAGAACTTGTGCCTGTGCAACACCAACCACTCAAACATCTGGGAGAGTCACAGCTTTGATCCAAACACTCCTTCTAATCAAAACTACTGAGGTTCACTGTACCTTAAGCCAACTTGGGTCTGGCTTAAAACAACAAAGATGGAAGGAGAAGGCAAACAGACCTTAGAAACTGCAAAGGATTTTTCATGGAATCCTTTGGAAAAGATCTCTAAGCTCATCAGGTCCAACCACTGAGCTAGCACCACTGTGGCAAATAAACCATGTCCCAAAGTGCTGTGTCCACACATTCCCTCAACACCTTCAGGGATGGGGACTCCACCACCTCCCTGGGCAGCCTATTTCAGTGCCTGACCACTCTTGCAGCAAAGTTTTTTCTCATCTCCAACCTAACCATTCCCTGGCTCAATTTCAGGCCAGTTCCTCCCCTTCTATCACCTGATTTGAGACCAACCCCACCTCACTGCAACCTCCTTTCAGGGAGTAATGAGCTCTGCCCTCAGCCTCCTCCACACCAATCCCCCCAGCTCCCTCAGCTCGTCCTCCCCAGTCCTGTTCTCCAGACCCTTCCCCAGCTTCATTGCCCTGGCTCTGGACACAGCTCAGCACCTCCATGCCCTTCTTGGAGTCAGGAACACAAACCTGAACCCACTATTTGAGGTAAAGCCAGAATTAAGAGCATTTTTCTGTCTCAAGCCTCATCTAGAAACTCTACAGACTGCATGAAAGCCTCTGGGTGAAGTACAGCACAGAAAAGGGATTTCAGTCACAGCTTGTTTCACTTCACTTTCTTTTTATTTTTCCCATAGTTGGTATCTTTTTTTTTTTTTTTTAAACTGTATTCCATGCAGGAAAACTGTGGCTTATCAGAAGTGTGTATTCCACTTAGACACTTCTTCAGACCTTCCAAGAAGAGAGCAGACAGATGAGCGAGGATCTGAAGGAAAGGGCAGGTTTGTTCTTCTTTTATCTTTCATGCAGTATAGAAGTGCTACAGGCCTGACCACTTTAGACACTGTGTTTTAACTGCAGGCAGTTATAAATGAAGCCATTGTATGAGCACCCTTGGAACTACAGCAGATAGCTTACTTCTAAAGAACTCAGTGTTGTACAGAGCAGCTCTGCCTCATTCTGCTCCTGTTGGCTAAGGACTTGAAGGTTTCCCATTTCACCCTGCCATGGGCAGCGAAAATGCAGAGACAAAGTCCTGGTGTGAAGAACTGCACTGCCCCAGCCTCCTGCAAGGGAGAGCTGAACACCCTCAGAGAGGGAGAGATGAGGCTTTTTCTACCTGAGAAATCAGCTAAATTAAAGCAAACTGTTTCAGGTCCAAGAAGAACTAAAGCTATGAAAAACTGCTATGAGAAATGCTGTGAGGAGAGGCTGAGGGAGCCTGGAGAAGATGCTGGGGGGACCTTAGAGCTGCCTGCCAGTACCTGAAAAGATCTTACAGGAAGGTTGCAGAGAGACTTTTCATAAGGGTGGTGAGCAGCAGGACAAGGGGAACAACTGGAAGCTGAGGGAGAGCAGAGTCAGACTGGATCTCAGGAAGTTCTTCAGCATGAGGGTGGTCAGACCCTGATTCTGTGTTTGCCTCCTCCCTGGAGGTGTTTGGATGAGGCCTTGAGCAAACTGGTCTAGTGGAAGGTGTCCCTGCCCATGGCAAGGTCCCTTCCAACCCAAACCATTCTATGATTCTTGGATATGAAACGTTCCTGCTACCTTTTCTCTTCTGCTTGGTTCTGATACAGAGAGCCAAGTAAAGGACAATGGCAAAGATGCTGAGCTTCAAGCACTCTGCAGAGTCTGGGTAGCACTGCAGTGCTTGGGGACACTGTTCCCTTACTTTGACAAGGGAAATGCTCTGTCCATGACTCATGGATACAACCAGGAGAACTTAAGAAGTGGGTATCAAAGCCCAAAGATAACACAGCAGTGTCAAACACAGCAGTATTGGCTTGGTTATATTTTTAAACAAGGTGTTCACTCCATCCTCCATTTAGTTTTAATAAAACTTCAGCACTAAAGGGTGAGATTTCCTCACAAAGTTGCACGACTATAAAAAGAATTTGATTTTCTAAGCTCCTATTTATAGTCTGTCATATGGAGGAAATCTAAATGCCTTCTGGAGACAGAATGTATGTTCCCCCCTGCACTTGGAACGTGAGCAACTGCAGCTGCCATGTATGATACAGAGCAATTCCTGTCAGTGCTCATTGAGGCAAAGCCCAAATCTTGCCCATTTCTAAACCAAAGCCCTCATCAGGAGAGAGAAGAGCGTAAACAACTCAAAGAAGCCAGGAAGAAACCAGCACATGGCAAAACTGCAGAATGCCAGGGGCCAGAAGGGACCTGGGAAGATCATTGAGTCCAACCCCATGCCAGAGCAGGCAGAAGTTTGCTTTCCTTCCCAAGCCTACAGCATCCAAACACTTCCTGAAGAACTGAAAAGGTCATTCAGTAATAGTAAACACCCACCCAGCATTGTTTCATCTCTTACAGACATGAGGCAGAATCGCAGCTCAGAGCAGGGAGACCCAAGCCCTGCCCTCAGGGGCTCTGCTGCGGCACCATCACTGCTCACAATGCAACCCTGGCAGCAAGGATTTGCAAGAAGGAAGAAGGGACAGAAGTGTTACCAAGGGTTTCATAAAATGCTTTGCATTGGAAGGGACCTTGAAGGTCACTCAGTTTCNAAGGTCACTCAGTTTCAACTCTCCGGCATGGGCAAGGACACCTCCCACTAGCCCAGGTTGGTTGCTTTGACCTGGCCTTGAACACCTCCAGCGAGGAGGCATCCACAGCCTCCCTGGGCAACCTGCTCCAGTGTCTTATCACCCTCACTGGAAATTTCTCCCTTGTCTCCAGTCTCAATCTCCTCACTTCCAACTCAAAACCACTGCCCCTTGTCCTATCGCTCCAAGCCCTTGTCAGGTGTCCCTTCCCAGCTCTGCTGTAGCTGCTCCAGGTACTGGAAGGTTGCTCTAAGTTCACCCTGGAGCCTTCTCTTCTCCAGGCTGAACAGCCTCAACTCCCTCAGCCTGTGCCCGTAAAGAAGGTCTCCAGTCCTCTGATCATCTTCATGGCCTCTGGACCCACTCCAGCAGTTCCATGTCCTTCTTATGCTGGGGGCACCAGAACTGGACGCAGTGGTCCAGGTGAGGTCTCAGCAGAGGGGCAGAATCCCCTCCCTGTGCTGCTGCTCTCCCTGCTCTGGCTGCAGCCAGCACACAGCTGGCTCTGGGCTGCCAACAATCACTGCAGGCTCATAACCTGACAGCCCAAAGTCCTTCTCCTCCAGACTGATGGGTAGAGACACCTCATACACACACACCACTTTCACCCAAACTCTTTATTCCAGAGCTGGGAGAATTTAGGGCTCAAGGAATCCTCTCCCCCTTGGAGTACCTTTCCACTTCTTTTGTTTTAAGATTAAAAAGCAACATTCTCCTCCGAGCTGCAGCCAGCAGAGCCCCAGTCTCTGATTCACCTTTATTACACTCTGGAACAATGTCTATTAAGGAACAATGGTCTGAATTTTCCCCAGGCAAGTTCTTCAGGAAAAACATTTCTGACATCAAGATGTGGCATAGAAAATGCACTAATCTTTACTCTTATATCACTACCCCTACCAGGAAGCCTTTTTCCTTAACAAGAACAAACCTGAAAAGCAAAGAAAGAGTTTCACATTCACAGTGCTGTAGCTAGATTGGATTATCTTAAATCTACATTGGGTATGGGCATCACATTTTCCAAAGTTTACTGCTTTTAAAGCACAATAATGCAAACAATACAGCAGAAACCACTTCAGAACAATCTTACCCCAAGCCCAAAAAAAGACAAATTTCCTCAACTACCACAGAAAGCTCTTTTATTTTGTATAAACACACACGAGGAGAGTGAAGGAGGCAGAACTCTGCTGCTGGCTTTTGGAGCCTGCTATTAAAGCAATATTCATAATCTTGACTGCCCAGTTCTGGGATAGCTTCATCTAACATCATAAAGATCACAAGACCCATGGACAAATCCCTCATTAACCCACAAGTGAAGCAACTCCTGGCTCAGGAAGGCCTCCCACGACCATAGGCAAGTCAGGGAGATGCACCCAACAATGCCAGGACACTGGCACGACCCTGCCTTCGGCAGCGAGTTAAAGGGTGCCTTGCAAAGGAGGACTTAAGGGTGGCTGCAGAAGTGTTGGGAGAGACACATACATGGGGCTTGTCTGTGGTGCACTTGGGATCTGTGCTTAATTTAATTAAGACACTGAGGTGCTGGAACAGGACCAGAGAAAGGCAGCTAAGGTGGCGCAGGTCTTGCGAGAGCAGCTGAGGGCAGTGAGGTCTCAGCCTCTTCTCCAGGTTGAATAACCTCATTGCTCCCCACAACTCCCAGAAAGGAGACTGGAGCCAGGTGGGGGTTGGTCTCTTCTCCCAAGTAACAAGGGACAGGACAAGAGGAAACAGCCTAAAGTTGCACCAGAGGATGTTTAGTTTGGACACGAGGAAAAATTTCCTCCCTAAAGAGTTTTCAAGTCCTGCCACAGGCTTCCCAGACCAGTGGTGGAGTCACCATCCCTGCAGGTGTTTAGAAGACACAGAGATACATGCTGGAGGACATGGCTTAGCAGCACACTTGGCAGAGTTAGGCAGGGTTGGACTTGGTGATCTTAAATGTCTTGTCCAAACAAAACAATTGTAGGATTAATTTACTCCTTTCCAAAGAGCAGCTTTTAAAACACATCTTTCAGTGTTAGACAGCTCCTGTCTACTCACTCTCCCTCTGCTGATGCCACTCACCATCTCTTGTCACCCTTGTTGCCCTCTGTCTTCTCCAGCTCTAAAATCTCTTTCAGAAAGTTGAGACCAAGCTCTGCAGTCTTCCAGATGTGGCCATTCCTCAGACCCCCAACAAGGCTCTAAGATGCTTTGCTTCATTCTCTTTCTTTCCTTTCAATCCCTAACACTTCACATGGAGCCTGTTTTGATTTTAAAGCTGCCAAGCACCGAGCTGAGGCTTTCAGAGCTCTGTTAATCATAATCCCAAGATCCTCTAAGGGCTGCTAGGTCAGTTTAGAACCAGAACTGCCTATAACTTTGTTTTTCTTGCACGTGCAACCACTCACGCCTGTCTGCATAGCATTTCAGTTGCTGTTATTAAGCAGTAATTAAAGACTTCAGGTCCTTCTGCAACCCTTCAGCTATGCCTTGCTTTTACTGTGTCAGCAGGGAGGCTGATTATTTCCAGCCTCCTTTGTGTCCAAGTCCATGAACTGAGGTGATCCTCAGCACAGGGCCTGGTGCCAAATTCTACAGGTGCCATCCCTCTGCCCTGACAGCTGACCATTCGTTTCCACCCTCATTTTTATCTTGGCCTACCACTCTCCATGGCAGGACACACTCTCATGCTGTGCCTGCTCTGCTCTGTAAAAGGTCTTTGAAAAACTGTGGATGAAGCTCTTCTGACAGCCCCAGTGGATCATATCAACTGCAGCCTCTCCTCCATGGTTTGCTGGCCCCTTCAGCTGAACTTCATGTGGTTCATAGAGCAGCAGCTCAGACATGGGGAAGAAATTTTAGGCATTGGGAGGAAAGTCTTCCCCATAAGGGTGGTGAGGCATTGGAGAAGCTTGCCCAGAGAAGTTGTGGAAGCTCCAAGCCTGGAAGTGTTCAAAGGTAAGTTGGATGGGACCTTGAGCAGCCTGCTCTGGTAGGTGGTGTCCTTGCCCGTGGCAGGTAGGTTGGAACTGGATAATCCCTTCCAATCCATACCATTCCATGATATGGCATAACCCTTCTGTCTTCTCTTCTGCTTAGTCCATCCACTCTGTTACAGAGAGCCCAGTCAAGAGCAGTGGCAGTGCTGCTGTGGCACAAGCACTCTGAGCTCCTCTGCCACGGGAACACTTGGCACGCTGCTCCCTTACTCTGACCAAGGAAGAGCTCCACCCATGGCTCTCAGGTCACTTACAGCACAAACCGTTCTGTGACATCACACTGCTCTTAGCATTGCCAGTGCTACATGGAAATAAGGTTCTCAAGTGTCACAGATGCCTGTGCCAGAGATTGCTTTGTTCAGAGGAAACCCCACCAAGACACAACTCCTGCACACCAAGTTTCACCGAAACACAAGTGCAGGTTCCTTCTCAGAAATCAATCACATGGCTGAGGTTTCTTCAGATAACTGGAAAGGCATAAAGGTCACTCTGAGGAAGATGTCTGTGACCCTGTCTGGCTTCAGCTGAGTTCTGAGACCAAGTCCTGTCAGATGGAGCAAACCAGGGCACCTCTGCAGCACTGCACCTCCAGAGCGACTGATGGGCAGCTCAGCAATGCCATAAAGGTGAAACCGCCACAATAAAGAGGCAAACACAGGAAAGCTGCCAACTAAGAACTCATCTCTCTCCTCCATAAAGTCCAAGCAGTTATGATTACAACAAATATAGGCTGCAGAAAGCAAACTCCTGCTTCTTCCAGCTAGTTTGCTCTGCAGGGCTGGCAGGGCTGTGTCTGAGTTCTCCTTGCGGCCGTAGCCAGTCCGTTGCCTGGGTTGCTCTGCCAGGCCCTCCCAGCAGACATCCACAGAGCAACAAACACAAGGGGAAGATAAAGAGAAAAGAATCTCGACGAAGCAAACATTGAACCTAAAATGATTCTTTCAGTTCCAAGCTGAGGTGCCTCCTGTTAAAAGGCTGCTCCACTCACAACTGACTGCGTACTGGTGGGTGTAACACACTGACGCTCCCAGGCAGAGTCAGGGCTCACTGTGGCCCTGTGGCTCAGCTTTCAGGACAGACATGGATCATTCCACTTGCTTCAGAACAAGGAGGCTTCCTGACACGGTGAAAGATGAAAGGCTGAACTCTCCATGTTTCCACAGTCTGAAGTGGTGCCAAGGCACAGGCCAAAGGGCACTGCTGAATACCAGTGGGTGACAGTCAGCCCTTACACAAGTACCCAGGTCCCCTGGCAGTTCAGAGTCATCCTGGGTGATTCGGAGATGCTACAATGGTTCAGGGACCTTGAAAGGACCTGGAAGGGACCTTGAAGATCATCTAGCTCCCACCTCCCTGCCATGAGCAGAGACACCTCCCACCAGACCAGAACACCCCCAGGCAGGAGGCAGCCACAGCCTTCCTGGGCAGCCTGTGCCAGAGTCTCACCAGCCTCCTACTGAGGATCTTCTTCCTCAGCTGCAGTCTAACTCTGCTCTTCCTCCATTCAACCATTCCCCCTCAGCCTCTCACTTGACAACCTTACAAAAAGTGCCTCTGCAGCTTTCCTGCCCACTGAGATTGCCTCACCAAAAACATCTCTGCAGACATTATCTGTGCAACAAAGCAACACTTCCAATGGCTTCAAAGAGATTTTCACAGTGCACACTCAGGAATGTCTTTCCTTCAGCCTCCCTGCTTGTTTCAGAGCTGTTACTGCAGGAGCATCTAACAAATTCTTCCCACTCTGTTTTTAAAGGTGCAGCTAAACGTTGCTCCTTTCTCTTTAATGTGATCTGTTGTCCGGCACAACGACCTGCACGAAGCCATTTCCATCCATCTGCAGCTGAAGTTTGTCAGCATACATTAGCAGAGGAACCCTCCCCAAATCCTAGCATGCACATTTTTCATGTTGAATACCATCTTCCAAGGAGTAACACAAGATGCTTTGGATCTGATGTTTCAGACATGCAGGGGGACAAGCTTGGGAGCAGCCCAGCTTTGTGCACACCGAGATGGAAAAGTCTCACTGGCAGCACAGCATAGTCCAGGAGGTTACTTGGAACAGCACAGGGATGGAGACAGCACAACTTTTATAGGAGAGCTGTGTATTACCTCTGTGGTTGGAGACAAAGAAGTTCTTCCACACAACAGCTCTGACCACACCACCAAAACCATTACAAAACACAACCTCTGAACTATATTTCACTCGTGGCAGAAGGGGTTCAGATGCTACCACCAGAAACTATACCTGGAAGGTTATTTTAGAGAGTCATAGAATGGTTTAGGTTGGAAGAGATCTGAAAGCTCATCCAGTTCCAATCTCCTGCCATCGGCAGGGACATCTCCAACCAGCACAGGTTGCTCAAGGTTTCATCCAGCCTGGCTTTGAACACCTCCGGGGAGGTTGTGGAGCACAGAAACACCCAATGTGATCTTCGATTGTGATTCTGCGCTCCACAACCTCCCTGGGTAACCTGTGCCAGTGTCTCACCATCCCCACTGTGAAGAGTTTCTTCCTGATCTCCAGTCTAATTTTCCCTGGACAGCTGGGAATGATGTGTCACCAATATGCAAAGCAGTAATAGATTTGGTGCTAGCTTTGGGTCATGTGACAGTAAAGAATTAGATTTGTAATTTGAAAGTCTTCTAGACGTGGTCACTGCTACCCAGTCACTGCTCTGTGACTCTCTCACATCAATTAGTCAGATCTGTCACCAGGTTCACCAAAAATTTCTCCACAGGTTATTTCTGCTACAACCTGGATGCACTCTAAGCACTCATGGAATGGTTTGGGTTGGAAGGGACCTCCAAAGGTCATCCAGTCCAAGTGCCTTGCAGCGAGTAGAGACATCCTCCGCTAGAACAGGTTGCTCAGAACCTTGTTGAGCCTCACCTGGAACATCTGCAGGGATGGGGTCTCAACCACCTGCCTGGGCAATCTGTGCCAGTGTTCCCCCACCCTCATAGTAAAGAGTTTCCTCCCAACATCCAACCTCCATCTCCTCTTATCTGATTTTAAACCACTGCCCCTTCTCCCATGGCTGCAGGCCTTTGGAAAGAGTCCCTCTGCATCCTTGCAGTCCTTACAGCATCTTGGACAGTGAAGCTGAGCATCTCACTCATGTAGGCAAAATTAAACTAACTACATCACTGAAATAACTTCATCAAGGGAAGGCAAGGAACGAACTTCAATACTATAAGAATCATCCTTCCTTCAAATTCTTAGCTGGAAATCATACAGAAGTATTTGTGTCTGGGTGCATTCTATTAGCTTGCATGGCTGCCTTCTGCAGAAAGCTCAGCAGCAACCAGAGACTGATGGTTAACACTGAAGAGTAATTTACCACATTCCACACTGCCATCTGGGAAGGGCTTTTAGCCCTCCCTAAAAGTGCCCTTGCAACATTTCTCCAAGTGGAGAGTGAAATATAAATCGTGGCTGTAATTACATGAACGTGTACACGGATACACAACTTTAAACAAAGCAAGTGAGGGTTTGTAGAAAAAGGGAAATCATCCTAAATTCTATGCTAAAGTTTGGAATCAGCTGAATCAGCAAGTCTCAATCTTTACACAGGAATCACAGAATTGTCAGGGTTGAAAGGGACCTCAAGGACCATCCAGTTCCAACCCCCTGCCATGGGCAGGGACACCTCACACTAGCTCAGGTTACTCAAAGCCACATCCGGCCTGGCCTTAAACACCTCCAGGGACGAGGCTTCCACCACCTCTCTGGGCAACCTGCCCCACGTACACAATGTTGACAGAAATGTTCATGACAAGATTAATATTGGCAATATTTTTCCTCACATTTGAATAGTAAAACAATTGGCCTGAGCCTTCTGAATCCCAGCTGAATGAAAGGGCAATCAATATGCACTCAAGGACAGCAAAGCAACTTCACACTCACCCCTCTTTGGGCAACCAGTGACCCTCTCTGTCACTACCTCTTCTGATCCAAAGGATGTCGACTGCCATTTGGAGCAGCACAGACATAAATGTGTCAAAATCCTGTTTGACTTTTAAGCCACTCAACCAACTCTGTCTTAATCCTCTGATAAGCTTTTGTTATCTCTAACCTCTTCATTAGGAGTCTGGTAGCCCTTTTCACACAGCTTTGCAAAGACATTACTGAAGTCCACCACTCTGCAGTTACTCCTCCCAGCAGCCTACCTGCATGGTTATTATGTGCAATTATCTACTCAGGAAGTACATTCACACATTCAGAAACACCTCCTTGCTCTCCTGTCCCTCAATTTCATCTCAGTTGATTCAGTTCTTTTCCAATCCTTTCTTTGCACATCTTCCTTCACCCCCAGAATTCACACGACAGTTCTGAGAACCATAAATGTTGCCATTTCCAGATCTACGCCTCACAGCAAAGGAAGAGAATCACAGAATGGTTTGGGTGGGAAGGGTCCTCCAAAGCTCACCCAGTCCAAGCCCTTGCAGGGAGTTGGGACATCCTCCACTAGATCAGATTGCTCAGAGCCCTGCTGAGCCTGACCTTAAATTTCTCCAGGTACAGGACCTCAACCAGTTCCCTGGGCAAAACTGCACTGCTCTTCTCCACTGGCAACACAGACTGACCCAGGTAGGTCCAAGGGCGCCCTGCACCTCGTGAGGCCAGGCTGTGAGGGCACATGGGAAAGGACAGACATGGGCACCCAAGGGGAAGATTTCCTTCCAGCCTACTGAAAGACACAGAGCAGAAGTCAGAGCTCCCAGAAAGCAAATCCCTCTGGAATGGGGTTGCCAACCAGATATTTTCTGGGGAGACCACAGCTGCTGCAGCTAGGAGTGGGAAGGGGCTGCTGAGGGCAACACTGCTCTGCCTGGCACCGTCACAAACAGCAAAGTCACTCCCAAGGCCTCCCAGTCTTGCACACCAGCTAAGACTGGTGTCTGTCTGTAGAGCTCCTCAGTGTGCCCCTGGGCAGCCTGACTCAGCTGGAGGTGTCCCTGCTGACCTCAGTGGGTTTGGACAAGATGAGCTTCGAGGGTCCCTTCCAGTCCAAGGCAATCTGTGATGGAACAACTTCCCATACAGCCACTGATTGCCTCAAGAGCAGGCAGAAACTCTCTGCCCTGGCAGCTTTAGCCTGGGGTGGTTTTGATGATTTAGAAGCTCAGAGCAAGCTTTCCAGAGTGATGGAGAAGCAAAGTGGGAAGGTATGTGTGGGGGTGTGATGGTTTAGCTAAATCCTTCCCAATACTAATGAGATGGGTCACAAAAATCACCTGAGCAGGGCAAGGTGAGGGGACTGCATTGCACGGGAAAGGTTTCACCTGTGAACAGAAAAGAGTTCGATGGCATTCATGGAGCAGATCCTGCCCAAGCCTCTGCTGGGAACCTGCACACAGCTCATGCTACACTCCAGGGATGAGAGATCAATTTCTGGCCCTGCAACTCGAATTCAACAATGCTGCAAAGATAAAACAACAGCAGGATGGGAAGGGGGAGGAAGAGGAAGAGCACAAATAAAGGACGGAAAACCAACCTGATGTTCCTCTAATGAGTAATATGCAGAAGCTCACCATCTGATATCTACACCAGAGGTAAACACAGCCCAGCAGAACAGCAAACAGAACACATTTGGGAAAGCAGCTGGTTCCTCTCCAGCCTTCTCAGGCTCTTTCCAGAGGGCTTCACGACTTTGCCCATAGCACTCCTGAATGTAATCGGTAAATCCCTGTGAAGGAGCTGCGAATAGCAACAAGATAAAAGCAATTTCCTAAAGGGAAACACCAAACTCAGAAGTACACAAATAAAAGCACCAGACCTGCAGACCTCTCTCTTCCTAGCTAAAAAGCAACAAGCTGTAAATATTGAACCTCTCAATCAAACCAGGCCCATCAAACATGTAAATGAAGTGATTAATATTTTAAGTGGGCTCTTATTTGGAAGAAGTTCCTGGAATGCAATGCTACAGCTATGTGTAACCTCAGTAAGCACTGCTCAGTGGTTCGATTCCAAGAAACAGATCAAGCCCCACAGGCAGCTGACATGCAGCAAGTCATGGTATCAGGAATCAACACTGAAGAATGTCAGAGATTCAGAGAGTGGTTTGGGTTGGAAAGGACCTCAAAGCTCATCCAGTTCCAACTCCCTGCCATGGGCAGGGACACCTTCCACCAGCACAGGTTTCTCAAGGCCTCATCCAACCTGGCCTTGAACACCTCCAAAGATGGGACAGCCACAGCCTCCCTGGACAACCCATGCCAGTGTCTCACCACCCTCACTTTCTAATCTCCACTCTCAGTCTCCCCTCTTCCAGCTCACAGCCATTGCTCCTCATCCCAGCACTCCCAGCCCACCTGCAGCCCCTTTGGGCACTGACATGCTGCTCTAAGGTCTTCCTAGAGCCTTCTCTCCCCAAGGCTGAATGCAGCCCCAGCTCCCTCAGCCTGTCCCTACAGCAGAGGGGCTCAGCCCTCTGATCATCTTTGTGGCCTCTGGACCTGCTCCAGCAGTTTGATCTCCCTCTGTCTCCTACAAGAGAGCACATCAAATCATGGACTTGTTTAGGTTGTGGGCTCTTGTTAGCTGTAATTTTAATGATGTGTTAGAGAGCATCTTTAAAATACCCCAAAAAAAGATCCTCCTCCTAACAGCTACACAGTTCCTTTGAATTGTCTGAAGTAATGCCAGGCTGAGGCTGAACTTCCCTTCCTACACAAACAATCCAGAAAACTGGGAGATGTTGTTACTGGCTTTAACGTACACAGGCACCTAATACATCAGGCTAAAAGTTAGCTCCCTCCAAACACAGAGATGTCTCCAAGATCACTTCACATATAACATTATATATGGTACTGGGGGCTTCTTTCTCAAACTCTTCTCGGCTTGGTTTAGGCACATCACAGAACCAACAAAGCACTGAATTGTGGGGGCTGGAAAGGACCTCTGGAGATCAGGTCCAGCTGCCCTGCCAAGCCACAGGAAAACACATCCAGGCAGGTTCGAGTGCCTCCAGAGACTGCACTGCCGCTCTGGGCAGCCTGCACCAGGGCTCCAGCACCCTGAAATCTAAAGTTCCTCCTCATGTTTAGGTGGAACTTCTCATGTCCAAGTTTGTGTCCTGCCCCTGGGCACCAGAGAACACCAGCCTGGTGTCCCATCCTCCTGACATCCAGCCCTGAAGTGTTCATCAGTGTTGCTCAGACCCCCTCAGACAAAAAGCCTTGATTCTGTCTTCCCTCATACCTGAGATGCTCTGCTGCCCTCACCACCTCTGGAGCCCTTTTCTGCACCCTCCCAAGCACATCCCTGTCTTTCTCCAACTGGAGAGCCCAGAACTGGACACGGTATTCCAGATGTGACCTCACCAGGGCAGAACAGAGGGGGAGTGACAAATTCTGCTCTGCAGGGAGGGTGGACTGGATGATCTTGTGAGGTCACTTCTAGCCCCTGATGTCCTCTGATCTGTTACTCCATATACCAAAGTATCACAGACAGACCCTGCGCTCTTGCATGGAGTTAGAAAAGGCTCCAGAACTGACTCCTCCTGTGGCTCATGAAATATGGGACAGCCTTTTGGACTGACCAATGCTTAAATTGGTACCTTCTAGCTCCAGCATTTAGAACCATTTTTAGGTGGCCAAAGGAACTGCTGCAAACCAGGTCCGACTGGAAGGAGAAAACATATACCAATGAGTAAGTTTCAGCTCAGTTTCCATTTCATGCTGGTGTCTCAGGAACTCTCAGAAAACAAAACCTTTTGCAAGTGTAGCCCAGGTTGGGAAATCCCTCAGACAAATCCAGCCTCGGGAATCAGGAAACAAACGCTGCAGCCCTGGGCTCATCAGCCAGGGCTCCAAGGAGATGTGGGTCTTCTGCAAGCCAAAATGGTTGTTTCCTCTGAAGGAGCTCTCTGGCAGAGAGGAGTAAGTGGGTAACTTCATGAAAAACTATTCCTTTACACAGAGCTCTGTAAAGTTCTAGAAAGGGATCACACACAAAAATGTTAGTTCAAATTAGCTGCAAAAATCAGAAGTGCTTCGTAGCAGAAATCAATGATAAATGGCAAATCACATCACAGAATGGTCTGGGGTGGAAGGGACCTCCAAAGGTCATCCAGACCAACCCCCTGCAGTCAGCAGGGACATCCTCCACCAGAGCAGGTTGCTCAGAATCTTGTCCAGCCTCATCTTGCATATCTCCAGGGATGGAGACTCAACCACCTCCCTGGGCAATCTGCTCCAGCGTTCTGACATCCTGATGGTGCAGAACTTGCCCCTAAGATCCAGTCTAAATCTGCTCTAATTTCAAACCATTGCCCTCGTCCTGTCCCTGCAGGCCTTTGCAAACAGTCCCTCTGCAGCCTTCTTGTAGCCCCTTCAGGTACTGGAAATATGCTATTAGGTCTCCTGGGAGTCCTTCTCCAGGCTGTACACCACCAGCTCCTCAGTCTGTCCCCTTACCAGAGGTGCTCCAGCCCCCCATCGTTTTGTGGCCTTCCTCTGGACCTGCTCCATCAGGTCCCTGCCTATTGTCAGAAGGAAATAGGTAGATAGACAGAGAGAGGGAGGGAATGAGTGAGTTTCATGGTGTTCTGAACTGTTTCTGCTCCTGAGCTGCAGCTCTCAGAGGCTCAGCACCAAGCCTCTTCTCCACCAGCTGACCTCCCTGCACTAATCAGTCTTTTTGTCACATCCTGCAGTTCACACCAGAACCAGCCACACACCATCAATTCTTCCCTATAACATTAATATTTATTTCCATTTTCTTGCAAAGCTTATCTAGAAATCAGCAAGCCAACAACTTGTCACATTTTATGCTTGCTTTTTTTTTTCCTTCTCTCCCCCCAGAGCCTGAAATCAGAATGTGGAATAGCAGGATGGCTGCCAGCAGACTTCCTGCACTCCCAGCCTGCAGCATATGGATAAACTCTTAATACAATGCAGAGAGACAACTTCTCGAGTGCAAGCAGGCAGGACCAGCTGCATGCACAAGTGTCTAGACCAAGAGCAAACTGCCACCAGACACAGGTCAGGATTTACTGCAGACACTGGACAAGTACAAATCTAGGCTGCCCACATTCCCCACCTGCAGGTTTCAGGGAGCACTCATGTTGATCCATCAGCTGGAGGAACACAGGTGGTAGCATATGAATCAGAGAAGGAGGAGTCCCTCATGCGCCAGCCAGCTCTGGTACATCCCCTGCTAAATGGGTGATAATGTAACAAGAGGCACTCTGCATAGCCAAAGAAAACCAACCCAAGCCACACTCGGGTCAAACGGTAACGACAGACCCAGCACCTGGAAGAGCACAGAATGGTAAGGGTTGGAAAGGATCTCTGGAGATTATGGCAGGGAAGTTGGACTCGATCTCTGGAGGTCTCTTCCAGCCTCCAGCATTGAGAGTTCAATTGTCCTGCCGGAGCAGGATCCCATAGGGTCCAACAGGAACACATCCAGGTGGCTTTTGAAAGCCTCCAGAGAAGAAGACTCCACAACCTCTCTGGGCAGCCTTCTCCAGGCCTCCAGCAGCCTCACACCAAAGAAGTTTCTCCTGGAGAAGGAAGTTCCTGTGCTCCAGTTTGCAGCCCTTGTCATATTCCAGGACACCACTGAACAGAGCCTGACCCTTTCTTCCTGACACCCACCCTTCAGATATTTGGTAAGATTCCCTCTCAGTCTGCTCTTTCCCAGAGTAGAGACTTTCACAGTGGCTCAGTTTCCCGTTAACAATCAATAGCTAAATAATCTCCTGCCATATGATCTACTCTTCCTTTAAAGATGGTTTTACCCAAACCTGGCGAGGTTCTTCCTGCGCCTCCATTTATGACAAACATTAATTTGCATTTACGATTTTCAGTGGTTCTGCTGGAGTGGGAACTGCAGCACCCAACGGCGCAGCGCACGCAGCCCAGAGCTGTGCCTGCTCTCCTGACTGCAAAGCTCTTTGCCTACCAGGGCAAGTGCAAGAGCTTGAAGTTAACACAGCTTTCTGTGAAGTGCCTGAGTTGTAACCGAGACACAGAATACAGAGCACAGTTACATCAGGTAGATAAAAACCATACAGTGGGTCTGGTTTACATGAACACCCCCCCTCAAAAAAAAGTAAATCCAAGTGAAACAACTATTCCAAAGACACTGTCTTCAGACCTGACTTAAACATAAGAAGCTGAAGCATAAAGGACATCAAACTGCTAGAGTGGGTCCAGAGGAGGCCATGAAGACGATCAGAGGGATGGAGCATCTCAGGCTGCAGGAGTTGAGGCTGTTCAGCCTGGAGAAGGCTCCAGGGAGACCTCAGAGCAGCCTTCCAGCACCTGACAGAAGCTACAGGAGAGCTGGGGAGGGACTCTTGACAAGGCCTTGGAGTAACAGGACAAGGGACAATGGCTCTGAGCTGGAAAAGGGGAAACTGAGACTCGAGATTAGGGAGAAGTTCCTTCCAGTGAGGATGCTGAGACACTGGCACAGGTTGCCCAGGGAGGCTGTGGATGCCCTCTCCTCTCCCTAGAAGCATTCAAGGGCAGGCTGGATGGGGCCTTAAGCAGCCTGGTGTACTGTGGCAGGGGTGTTAAAAGTGGATGATCTCTAAGGTTCCTTCCAGCCCAATCCATTCTATGGATCTCTAAGTCTGTATTTCTAGCTTGGTGAACAGACTGAGCAGCCACACTCAGGTGCTTACTGACTCACTTTAAAACCTGCCCATGTATCTACCATCTGCTTTGTGGCTCCCCAAAACCACAGCAACACGAGACGAAAAACTAACTCAGTGCAAGGACTATGAATACATTCAGCAGACTCAGACAAAGTTTCTATTGACTTAATTTGTTAGGTAAGTCTTAGGTATACTTACAATAGTCAGAAGCAGTAAAAAAACAACAAAATGACAAAGTAAGAGTTTAATGCAAAGTTATCTACTTTATGAGGAACCCTGAAGTCAGAGTTATGCCAGCAGGGGAAAGAAAAGTCCCCCTCTCAGAGAGACAAAGTATGCTGACAGGAGAGTTGCTAAGTCATCTCCCCACATAACTGAACAACAAAAGCCTCTTTCAAAGCTATCTGTGTCTGGGCAGGAATCTTGCCCATGCTGATACAAAGTACCTCCAGGGTCTGGCAAGTCTGCAATAGCAACCCAGATCTGAACAAGGTCAGAGATTCACACTCCCCTCTGAACTTCCCCTGCCCTGTGTGCACAGATGCCACGCAGGGAGCTCACCTCCCATGTGGGCATTTACACAGCTCTGCCTTGTCCCTGTCTTCCTGCACCTTTCTATTGACCATTCTTTTTATCTGAATAAACTCTGAAATTAATTTCTTCACATTTTAAGTCTCCAGATTTCAAGATCCTTTCCCATCTAATCCTTCCTTCCTATGGCTGCAATCTCCTTGAAAACTGATGTCATCTGCAGGCTTTGCTGGTGCACTCTCAATTCTATCACCCAGGTTACTAAGCAACCTGCTAACAGCTCCACATCTAGACAGCCTATTGGGGTGGTGCAGTCACCATGCCTGGAGGTGTTTAAAAGAAGGCTGGACGAGGCACTTAGTGTCAGGGTGTAGTTGATTATAGGAGGGTTAGGTGATCCTAGAGGTCTTTTCCAACCTGGTTAATTCTGTGATCCACTTTGCAGCACTTCTGATTATGCTACAGCCAACTTCTCAGACACAGCCAGAGGCTATGCCAAAAGTGCTCCTAAAGGCAAGATGGGAAATTTTGCACCTAGTGGCAAAGTCTTTCCTCATCATCTCTCAGGAGCTACCAGAGATTTATGCTGGACTAGGCCATGAGGCCACAGGATGACCAACTGAGACCTTCCAGTTCCCACTCAGCCAAGTCAAACCCAATCCTCAGGCCAGTCCATTGTTCACTCCTCCAAAACTCTTCCTCCATTCCAGGCCTGCCTGTACTACCCAAGCAGAGGCTTACATAACATCAAAAGCAGTCACTTTTTTCGGTGCCTAGGAGATGGTCTAGCAGGCATCACAGTCCAAATTCCCCCTGACTTACTCCAAATGCCAGCAGTCAAAGCCCCAGCACAGACCCCCATGACTGAAAATACTTCAAGTTTGCAAAAATAAACACTTGCATGTCCTTCTTTTTGGAAAGATACTGGAATTTAGAGCTGCACCATTTGGCTTGTGATCACAACTTGTAACTGGCAAGAACTCCCACTGTGATTGCTTTTTGGGATGACTGCTACCCACATAGTGCCAGATGGTACATTCCACCTCTGCTGAGGAGGTGGAGGAGCACTGCCTGCTGTCAGCATTGCATTTTCTGTTCAATCAAGAGTCTGAAGTGAAAGCAGGTGGGCACAGGCAGCTCCCTCACAGCTTAAGCCACCAAAGAGCAACATTCCTGTCTTTAATGGTGCTGCTCCACTAACTCCTCGAGACAAAAAAAAAAAAAGGCAAGAGGTGCCTTGAGATGCAGCCAAGCATGAACCAAAGGTTCGTGCTCACCAAGGTTTCCAGCCAACACTAATGCTCTTAACTCTGGAGCTGAGAATCTCACACTAGGAACTGCATGAAACAGCAGAGCATTGAGTTGGGGTCCTCTAATCAAAACTCACACTGAAAATTAAATAGGAAATAATCATTTGAGAGGAAAAATTCCCTATGGAATTAGCAAAAGGGAGATCTCTCTATAATTAAAATCAGTTTTTAAACTGAGATTATTTAGAACTGCAAAAGCTGCTAGGAAAGATAATAATCATCAGACCCCAACATAAGCAGCTATAGAGTAACAGATGAAGAAGCAACAAAGAGCTGGATGCACAGAGTAACTGCTGAACCCACAGCACCCTGCAAGCATCCTTCTAAACAAAGTCAGAGGAGCACTGTGGCCTGTGAGCTTGGGGCTAGCCAGCAAAATCCACAAGCACTGAATTTGGATCATTCAGACTGCTGCATCCACTTACAGCTGCACCCTTGCACAGGGCTCTGGTTTGCAGCTCTCAGAGCAAAGTCCAACCCACGTTTCCTTTGGCTCTCTTCTCCAAGCATCACTTCTAAAATCCATCCTCTCAGTGCTTCCCTTTGGTTCTCCCTCTCTCAGAACCCTTCCACAGTCTACTCCATAAAATCTCTGAAGGCTAGAAAGCTGTTTGTCTGTTTGGCCACTTAATCTCCCCTTTGCTGAAGACTTCCTTCTGCAGCCCTTACAAACCACACAGCCTGCCTAAGCCTATCCCAATTATTTATTCAGAGGCTGACTCTTGTGCTCACAGCCATGCACTAAGAAAGACAAGAAAGCCCTTCAGGCTACTAAGGGAGCCTAGAGAAAGAGAAGTGGGCACAGGGGCCTTAGGCCTGAAAGGACATCACTGTGAGGGAGCTGGGGCTGCGCAGCCTGCACAAGAGGAGGCTCAGGGCAGACCTCATTGCTCTCTGCAGCTACCTGAAGGGACGTTGGAGCCAGGTGGGGTTGGGCTCTTCTGTCAGGCACCCAGGGAGAGAACAAGGTGGGACAGCCTCAAGTTGTGCCAGGGGAGGTTCATGCTGGGTGCTAGGAGGAAGTTCTTCACTGAGTGATTGGCACCAGAATGGGCTGCCCTGGGAGGTGGTGGAGTGCCCATGCCTGGAGGAGTTTAAGAACAGACTGGATGGGGCACTTGGTGCCATGGTCCAGTTGATTGGCTAGGGCTGGGTGAGAGGCTGGGCTGAATGAGCTCGGAGGCCTCTTCCAACCTGGTTGATTCTGTGACTCTGTTTTGACTAAGTCCAGTTGCAATCACCAGCCCCCAGGGCCTCCCTGCACCCTGGTGGAGCTGCAGAAGGTGGAGGCTTTAGCATTGCCACCTGTCAGCACTAAAAACATGGACTTCATCTCTACAAAAGCAGTGGGTATCTTTATCTTCTGCTTATTAGGCCTCTTCAAATCATTATCTGGAACATTAAGAGCTCCCTGCTATCAAAGAATAGTTTCTGGACACTGAATGATGCCACAGGACAGAATGGGAGATAAGGCAAAGGGAAAATTAGCTGTTATTAAAGAAGTAACTAAAAGCCAGGCAATACCCACACCCCACTGCTCACCGCACTCTGGCTGCATGCTGTTCCTTGCATTTCTAATAATATTTTTTTCATTAAAAATACTAACTTTATGAGATTGCAACCCAAGGGGAGAAGATGGCAAAAGTTCTTTTTTTTATTGATAGAAGAAAAGGCACCAACAGAATCTGCTGTGCCACACTAGTGGAACAAAACTGAACTCTACCAAGCTTAGCATCACCAGCAGTAAATAATTTCAGGGGGAAGGCACTAAAATGAGGGTTATTCTTCTTACTTTACACTAGACACCTGGCTCAGCACAGCTGAGAGACCAGCAGCTTTCAGCAGGGTGAGGAAAGAGAAGGATCTACAGCTGGGTGACATACAGACAGGTGCAAGTTCTGCAAAGCCATCAGAGCCAAGCTTGTGTTTGGTTGTTTCCCTGAAAGAATGAAACCAATAAATTTCCATGAAACAACTGCAGGATCTAAATCCTCTAACATTTGTACTTCTAGACACAAAACAAAGGTACTGAGCTCACATTTCCTGGAATATTCTCCCTGTTTTCCTTCCATTTTAACCTCCATTTCATCAGAAATAATAGAATGCCAGAGTGGTTTGTGTTGGAAGGGACCTCTAAAGGTTGTCATCCAAACCCCCTACAGTCAGCAGGGACATCTACAGCACGTTGCTCAGAGCTTTGTCCAGCCTCACTTTGAATATCTCAGCCTCAGCTACCTCCCTGGGCAACCTGTTCCAGCCTTCCACCCTCCCCACGGTGCAGGACTTGTTTCTGACATCCAATCTGAACCTGCTCTGCTCTCATTTCAAGCCACTGCCCCTTGTCCTATGGCTGCAAGCCTTTGCAATCAGTCCCTCTGCAGCTTCCTCGTAGCCCCTTCAGGTACTGGAAGGCCTCTCTCTGAGGTCTCCCCAGAGTTTCCTCTTCCCCAGGCTGCACACCCCCAACCTCCCTAGCCTGTCTTCACGGTAGAGCTTCTCCAGCCCCCTCAACATTTTTGTGGCCCTCCTCTGGACCCACTCCATCAGGTCCAAGTCCTTCCTGAGTTGATGGCTCCAGAGCTGGCCACTCTGGAATTGATAGCCACAAGATTCTCCAGCACACTGGAAATGCAAGGCACGACAGGAGAGCAGATAAATGCAGCTGAGCAATCCTTAACCCAACCACTGAAACACAGCACAGGATCAAGGGACCTCAGCTCAACACCCTGCAACTCAAGGATGGAAAATGCACCTGGCAAGGAACTTCTGCTTACCATCAAGGTGAGTGCCAGTGAACAGGAGAGACCAGAATTGTTTCCAAGGTAAGGATATTAAGACACTTTCAAAGCATCAGCTAATGCTTTTCAGCAATGGGAATCAATGCATAACTGCTTTCTGGAGCCAGAGTCACTGTCAATGTTCACACTCCCATTCTTAAGAGAGATTCCACATTGCATTTAGCTTTAACACTTTTCAGCTGCACTGAACAGTTTCTCTTTTTCAAATGCATTCAGCAAATTTCTCACCCAGACTAAGAAAGGAGCCCAAATTTTTATAACCGCAGCTTAAAAAACACAAAGTATGAAAAAAAGGGAAGGGAATCATTTCATAAACAAGCCTCGCTCATCAGGCAAAACTGTGAACTGCAGCACTGATGTTTCACTGACTGCTTTTACAAGAGCATTCTACTTTAAGAATCTGGGCACAGAAAAGTAGCAGCAATCTGCCGAAGTATTATCCTACCTGCCCTGGAAATCACACAGACGAGAAAGGAAGCATGAGATAAACACCCAAAATATAAGTAGGGAAGCAAACAGGAAGACCTCCTATCATAAAATCCAAATTAACCATCTCTTTTCTCATCCCCACTCATTAATAACAAATTCCCAGTGTGCCTTGTATTGCAAATAAGAATACACCTGCCCAAAATACTTCATTAGTGAGATGATTATGAATCTGGAATTTAAGATCACAATTCAAGCATAATTAGCAATTAAAGTTGCTGCAAGTAAAAATCAGACAACAGAAGTGTCAGCATTAAAGTGGAGGACTCTGAGGAAAACCACACATTTACCCCAGCCACTGTGATTTGGGAATCCCAGCTCAAGTGCTGGCAAGCAAAACTCATGTTTTAATCTTCACAATACCCCCTACAGATGCAGGTGAAAGATGCTGCTCAACTTTTTAGCTGCACTTCTTCAGTGTCTTCACACCAGCTCCAGGTTTTAAGCATGACACAACAGAGCCCTGCAGTGTCACTTATCTCTGCAAACCAACTCATCTATTTCAGTGGCCAAAAAAAAAACCCTCAGAAGTTAGGGGAAACAGGATGCGAAGACAAATAACTCATCCTGACGACCAAGTTTCTGCTGCCTTACATGCAACCTGCTCTGAACTGAATGACCACCAACTTCCAGATTAAAAAGCCTGAGGGAATGCTCATCTGCATCCTTGCCAGCTGTGGCAAGGCTTGGGCCCTGCGAGATGTACATTTGTGACCTGCACACACTCACAGCTCAGCACAGGAACAAACACAGCTTTGAGCTTTCAGCAGCACAGTAAGGTCAGAAATCCTCACCAGCTGACTTCTCAGTAACTTGTGTGAAACAGAGCAACATGAGTGGAGCTGCCTGTGGTGCAGAAAGAATAAAGTGTTACATGGTCAAAGTGGAGAGCCTCCATGTATGAATTATCCTTTCTCATTAAGTAGAAGCAAATAATTAATGAAGGACAAATTGCTCCAATACAAGCATGAATTGTGTTCAGCTTTGGGCCACTCACTCCAAGGAGGACACCGAGGGGGTGAAGCAGGTCCAGAGAAGGGCAACAAAGCTGGGGAAGAGTCTGGAGAAGAGGGCTGGGGAGGAGCAGCTGAGGGAGCTGAGGGAGACCTCACTGCTCTCTGCAACTGCCTGAAAGGAGCTTGAGGAGAAGTGAGGGTTGGGCTCTTCTCCCTACTATCAGGTGACAGAACAAGAAGACATGGCCTGAAATTGTGCCAGGCAAGGCTTAAAGGTTGGAGATCAGGAAGAATTTCTTTCCTGCAAGAGTGGTCAGGATTGGCACAGGCTGCCCAGGGAGGTGGTGGAGTCATTGCCCCTGGAGGTGTTGAAGAAATGCATGGACATGGCACCTGGGGGCCATGGTTTAGTGATCGTGGTGGTGCTGGGTTGATAGTTGGACTCAATGATCTTAAAGGTCCTTTCCAACTGAAACAATTTTGTCATTCTACAGCCCCATGAAATCGGTCCCCAGCCAACCAGAGCAATTAACAGCACCTCCAACTTTCACACCAGAGCTGTCAGCCTGCTCTGGAAGATACTCCTTCAGTCACCAATATGTTCCTGCTCATGAGAGACAGCTAAATAACAAATACTGGTACCAGCTGAAATGTCACCAGGCCTGATTCATCACCCTGCTCATCAGCTATGCCAGTTCTGAGGAGAACACCACTAACAGATCACTTCCCTAGCCAGGATGAGCTCACAGCATCGCTCCTGAGCCAGGCCCCAGCTGCAGGAGGCAGCGGCGTGCAGGGACCTGCCTGCATAGGAATAGTAACATGAACTCTGCAGGAGCCTTCCTGTTCCTCAAGTGTCTGCATCTGCCTTTGCCAAACTGCCTCCTAAGGATTGCTACCTGAGGTTACTTCTTCAGCAAAGCTACAGAATTCACATCTTTACAAAGCAACAAGGTTGGTGGGAGGAAAGGGGGAAAAAAGTCATTCTGAAATCCTAAATTCCAAAGGACAACATTTTTAACAACTAAAGCCTCCACCATGAGCAAGGAAAGGCTTTACCAAAATGAAAAAAAAAAAAAATTGTAACAATGGCTGAGGAAGCAAAACTTAAGCCAAGGTTTGCTTTATGCAGCATACAAACAGACCCAGGTCCAACATCTACTTTATAAACACCATGAGAAAGTAATGATTCCTGTGCAATGAAACAACACCAAAGGGGCACAAACCCAAACCTAAGTAAGCACACTCTGTGTTTTGTTAGGGCCCTATCACTTGATGTGTTTTTAAGATGGAGGCCTTCACACCACTCTATAAATTCCCTTCCTGGACACATTTTGGTGACAGTTAAAGTGCTGCCCAGGAGGAAACTCAGACTATTCAGGGCCCCCTATGGATTATCCAAAGAGATCTCTGAACTCCACAGCCCCACCACTGCAGCTCCCCAAATACAGCATTCCTATTTAAAACCCAGTCAAGTTACTTCTGCTCTCCCACCAGATTCCCATTCTGGACTAGGACAAGCTAAATTCATAGCATCACCACATCGTTTGGGGTTGGAAGGGACCTTGAAAGGAATTGTCTAGTTCCAAACCCCTGTCACGGGCATGGACACCTCCTACTAGAGCAGGTTGCTTAAGGCTCCATCCAACCTGCCTTTGAACACTTCCAGGCTTGGAGACAGACAGCTTCTCTGGGCAACCTGTTCCAGTGCCTCACCACCCTCGTGGGTAAGAATTTCCTCCTAATGTCTAATCTCAGTCAGGGTTCTCCAATTCGAAGCTATTGCCCCTTGTGTTGTCACCACAGGCCTTGGTAACAAATCCCTTTCCAGCTCTCCTCTAATGGAGTTTTTTAAGCACAGGAAGGCTGCTTCGAAGTCTTCCCAAAGTCTTCTCCAACCATTCCAAAATTCCACAAATTTGCCCACCACCCTCATCACAAAACTAGACATCACATTATCACATCAACGAACTCTACCGGATGGAGCAGCTTCACAAGGGACAATGTCATGACAGGGTTCCGGAACCCCCCAGTGTCTCCCTTCTCAATCTGGGTGCACACAAGGAGTGTTCATTCATGCAGGGTTTGCATCTGAAGGAGTTACTTTTTATATGAATGTGAACCAAACAACTACATTTTAGCCCATAAAATAGTGGTACTAGAACAATTCCAAGCAACAGAACTAGAATTTGGTCTTTAAGGTTCATAAAAGCCAACTGGCAAACGAACCAGAGCTGAATGATCTGGGGCACCCCACCACTGCAAATGCCTGCAGCTGCAGCAAGCCACAAACATGACTGCCACTCCTGCGAGTGCAGCAGGCACACTTTGCAACTTGAAGTTACAATGAACTTGGTACTCCAAGGTGAAGGCTTCCATTACCCAAGTCAGAAGCTACCAGCAGGCTCAGCTCTGCCCTCGCTACAGTGACCTCCCAGGGAGCTCACTGGCAGTGTCACTCCATCCTCTGTGGTCACACAGCTTTTGCTCCTTCTACAGATGCTGGGATCCCTAGGGCTTGGCAGCTTATTTGTTCTATCAGAAGCAAAGTGCAAGACAGCCTAAGAATACTGACCACAAGGATTGTAACCAGTGAAGGAATTAAGGCTGTAAGGCTGTAAGTATCCCTTGTGTAAGTGCTGAGCATAAACACAACACACGCCCGGCCTGGAGCACTGTGTCCAGTTCTGGAGCCCCTGGGACAAGAGCGATGTGCTGGAAGGTGCCCAAAGAAGGGCCACAAAGATCAGCAGAGGGCTGGAGTTGCTCTGCTGTGAGGAGAGACTGAGTGAGTTGGGGTTGCGCAGGCTGGAGAGGAGAAGGCTCCCAGGTGACCTTCTTGTGGCCTTTCAGTATCTGAAGGGGGCTACAAGAAAGGACTTTTTAGGGGAAAGACTTTTTAAGCTGTCAGGTAGTGATAAGATTGGGTGGATGGAACAAAACTGGAAATGGGGAGATTCAGACTGGATGTTAGGAAGAAGTTCTTCAGTATGAGGGTGGTGAGAGCCTAGCAGGGGTTGCCCAGGGAGGTGGTGGAAGCCTCATCCCTGGAGGTGTTTAAGGCCAGGCTGGATGAGCCTCTGGACAGCCTGATGTAGTGAGGTGTCCTTGCCCATGGCAGGGGGCTGGAGCTGGATGTTCCTCGTGGTCCCTTCCAACCCTGACTGGTTCTATAGCTCACTGTACATCAAAAGGTCCATTTTAAGGCTTTGTGCAAGTACTCCAGCCATGAGTTCACAACTAGCATCAGCCATTCAACAAGCTCACAGCTGCCAGGAAGGACAGATCCAGCCACTCTGTTTCACACCCCTGCATCCTCCTCCCATCACCCTCATGTTTAGCAGGTCAAGTTCAGTTTATTGACCCAGCCAGAAATTAACTCTGCAAAAACAAATAGTTTTCATTCACCCAGCAGTGGCTGAAGCAGTTATCTTGCTACAAGAGATGGCTACGATGCCACCGCAGCAGAGAGAATGAGGACAAGAGGGCTCTCATTTTGCACCAGTTCTTACAAATCATCTTCATCTCAACAATAAAAAACAACCTTCAGAGCCATTTGTTCATCCAGATACCAAAGCAAACCGTCCTGCAACATCATTTTGCTCTTTCTGAGCACCATTCTGAGTACAGGGGCAGAAGTACTGCCCTGGTCCTTCTGGCCACACTGTTCCTGATCCAGGCCAGGATGCCATTGGTTCTCCTGCCCACCTAGGCACACTGCTGGCTCATGTTCAGCTATTCTCTACCAGCATCCCCAGGTCCCTCTCTGCCTGGCTGCTCTTCAGCCACTCTGTCCCCAGCCTGTAGCACTGCTTGGGGTCATTGTGACCATGTCTCTAAAGATTGAGACTCCACCACCTCTCTGTGCAGCCTGCTCCAGGCATCTGTCACCCTTTTAAAGAAGTTTCTCCTCATGTTCAGATAGAACTTCTCATGTTAAAGTTTGTGCCCCTTACTGCTTTACCTGACACTGAAAATAAGCCTGGTCCCATCCTCTTGACACCCTCCTTTTACATACTGATCAGCATTGATGAGATTCCTTCCTTGGTCTTCTCTTTTCCAGACTAAAAAGCCCCAATTCTCTCAGTCTTTCCTCCTAAGACAGATGTTACAGTCCTCCAATCATCTTTGTGGCCCTTTTCTGTACCCTCCTCCAGCAAGCCCCTGTCCTTCTTGAACCAGAGAGCACAGAACTCAACACAGGATTCCAGATGTGGCTTCACCAGGTTAGATAAATACATATATACAGAATGTAAACATAGATGTATATAACTTGTATTCTAAAAGTTTATTAAAAGTGAATCTAGATTTGTAATCTGAAGTATTAAAAGGTCAGAACATGAATTTTTGTTTAAAATATCCAAATCAGTTAAAAAACTCCACAAGTTCCTACAGGATTATGCAAAAGCTAATGGCAAAGAAAGGGGAGATGGTGATGGGAATTGCTACAGCAATTGATCCATATTGATAAGAAGGTTATTTTAGAGAGTTGTCTTAGTCATCCAGCTACACTGGATGTGTAACCAGCACTGTAATCACTAGTCTGAATCTGCATGCCAGTATGCTTCATCCCTCTGTGACCACAACCCACACAGGACACAACTCCACCACTCCTCTCCATCACATGGAATCCATGCTGAGTCTGGAGCACAGCCTTGGGCATTTATGGTGCACTTAAGGGAAGAAAGCAGCACAACTCTTTATGCAGCTTATTTTTTAGAAACCCCAGAGTCACAACGGCCAGAGACCCCAGCCAGCTTTTGCCTGTGCACTACCACTGCTACCCCCTGCCCCTTTCAACAGTTTGTTCAGAGCCAACGGAAAGGGATTTCAATCATGACAGCTGCAGGGCACTGTGTCTGCACAATTGGGCTGCATGTCCCTCGCACATTTCCTCTACAAACGTACCACTACACTAAGTGTTCATGACCCAAGGTGTCTCTCACCACTCCAGGAAGAAAGCCTCCTGTAACTGTAGCTAGCACATTCTCTTGCACACATCCTCACCAAAAGGCACATCTTTCACTGCCTTTTCTCTTTAACTCACCCATCAGGAGAGGATGCTTTCAGGCCTGGTCTTTACTGAGAACAGCGAAAAAGCATCTAGACAACACCCAACCTTTAGCATTTCGAAGCATTCCCAGCACCAGCCTGAGAAGTGCTGCAAGCAGGTTTCACGGCCACGGCGTTGTTCTCTACAGAACGTTCCCTGCATTTCTTGCTCCCAGTTCAGCATCGGTTTGCCTTCATTCGGTATACTGTAGCTGTGCTGCACTTCCCAACAGTGCTAATTAGCCTTCATAATTTATTTAATTTCTCCAGATACTTTATTCTCCTCATGCTATTTTCACCTGCATAAAAGCCTAAAATCCACACCAGCGCATCATTCTCTGTCCCAGCTTACTGCCTGATCTGTGCTCCTCAACTTCCCAGCGCACACGAGGACACGAATCTCTTTTCCTTGCAGAAATCCACCCGCGAGAAGCCAGCTACCTCATCATCTCATTGCTTTTCCACATTTTAGCCCCCAACGACCAGCCCACGCCTGCAACAGAAAGCCGCTCTGGGTCATCAGACTCCATGCTCCTTACTCACCCTACGAGAGAAGAGGAGGGAGGCTGCTTAAGCTTATTTTTCTCCGGCACCGGAGCAGCAGCAAGCAGCAGGCGGGGAGCGGAGGGCGGTGTGTGTCTGTCTCACGTGTAGCTACCTGCAGCACAGCCCCGGACAGCCGGGGCCATGCCGCAAGAAGGATCTCTCGCGGCTGCCCTCGGCGTGCGAAGGGACGGTTCGGAGCGGCCGCGGCGCGTCACGCACAGATGAAACGTTAATTAATCGCTTATCTTCAAGGCCTGGGCGCCGCTGGCTTCGGACCGGCCGAATCCTCCTTGCAAAGGCATTCCCCGAACCCTGCCTGCGCGCTGCTGGCCACGGCCCCCCGCTCTGCACCCGCCGCTGCTCCCACTCCCACCGGCGAGGAACCAGATCCCGGGGAGCGGCTCAGCCGCCACCGGGGGGCTGCGCGTTGCAGGCTCAATGGGAAGCCGCCGGGGCGCGGCGGGCTGTGTGGGGCCTCACCGGTGGGCTGCGAGGAGCCGCGGGCAGGGCGCGGCGAAGA
>VWYK01115708.1:0-17954 GCA_013399775.1 Semnornis frantzii | reverse complement strand
TGGTGATATACCAGATTAATGCAGACCAATATGCCATGGGAATGGGTCTAAGTGCTTGAAGCATGATAATGTGTTCCTTTAAAATCTTACAAGTGGAGTCAATGTTCCAAAGCACTTTCCCAAACAGGCAAGTAGTTTGTAAAATATGTTANCAAACAGGCAAGTAGTTTGTAAAATATGTTAAGAACATGTGCCCCTTGAAATTCAACTATAGCTTTTAAAAAGAGATAGTCTAGAGAAAACAAGGGTAAATACAGTAAGATGTACAGAACTGGAACCATTTGCCAACTGGAAAAAGCACAAAGGGAGCATCAACCTACTCCACTCTGCCTGGGTCACTGCTCCCAGCAGCAAACTACAGCAGCTATTTACATCTGTCACCACTTAAAGAACATATTCAACTATAAAATAGTCTTGCTGTGATGTATAATCACTTCCCTCCCCTGTTAAAATTGGTTTTGCACACCTGTCATACAGTTATTAAAACATTCTATAAGCAACAGATTAGTCCACGTGCAGAAATAATTCTGTAAGTTGAGAAATTATTTTATCTTTCTGAATTAGCAATGAAACTTCTCAGCAGAGTATCAGAGCACTGGTTGGGGCTGGGATGGAGTTAATTTTCTTCATTGCCGCTTGTTGGGGGGGTATGTTTTGTATTTGTGACCAAAATAATGTTGATAACATACCAGTGTTTTGACTGTCGCTGAACGGCATCAAGGCCTTTTCTGTTTCTCACACTGCCCTGTCAGTGAGTAGGCTGGGGGTGTGCAAGAAGTTGGGAGGGGATGCAGCTGGGAGAGCTGAAAAAACAGTTATTTCATACCACTTGATGTCATGCTCAGGAGTAACAGCTGGGAGAAGGAGGAAGAAGGGGGAAGATTGGAAGTTAGCGTTTGTCTTCCCAAGTTACGTGTGATGGAGCCCTGCTTTCCAGGGCATCACTGAACGTCACTCTGCTGATTGGAAGTAGAGAATTAATTTTTTATTTTGCTTGGCTTGCACAGGCATCTTTTCCTTTACCTTTTGAATTGGTTTTATCTTGACCCACAAGTTTTCTCAGTTTTGCCCTTCCAATTCTCTCCCCCATCCCAATAGCAGTGAGTGAGTGGCTGTGTGGGGCTGAGCTGCCTACTGTGTGGGTTAACCCACAATATGGAGGTTTTAGTTCATTTATCTTGCTGAACTGACTCAACAGCATAACTTCCATCTGTCTTAGAAACAATGTTTGATTATATTGAAGAAATAAATCAAAGAGATGGAATACATAATCAAGGTGCGCTGTGAAGTAGTCCCTGAAAGAAGCTGGACTATTTCACCTGATTCCTGATGCATGTTAAGTCAGATCCATGGAAGACTCAAACCATGCCTCATAATGCCTTCAGTAACTGATGGCTGATGCTTCTTCTTTGCTTATACTAATGAAAAATCCCACAATGTTAACAAATGCATTCAGTTCATAAAATACACATAGAGATATCTTCAAGACAGATAGGTGAAAAGGTTACTTTGCCTGCATTTGAATTGCCAGCAGTAAGTAATGACCATTAAGGGAAGAGGTGCCTTATAGTATATTAAGAAAGCAATATATATGCCCTAATGAAAAATATCAGAGACGCACTTCATGAAAATCACTTTAAACAGATAGAGGCTTACGTCATGCTGGATTCAAAAATCCTACTGAATGTTCTAGACATCAAACAAAAGCAAGGACATGAGTTGTCCTTTGAGTGTTCTTTTTAATATGGCCTCCTTTAGTAAGTCTACATTGGACATGACAACGCCACTTCAGGTCACAGAAGTAGAAGCATGTTTGGCTGCTCTGTGCAGTCTACTGCTACTTCCAGGCTCAGTAGAAGACGGGGAACAAGAGTTGTGGAGTCAAGAGCAGCAACTTGAGCAAAAAGATTTGGACTTTGCTTCTTCATCACTGGGACATCTGCATGTTAGGTCTTTTAAGAAACAGTTCCAGAGACATTTCCTCAACAGTCAGGAACCTGTCTCCTTCTTGGCCTTGTTTCAAGAACAGAGAATTTCAACAGAAATATCACCTTGTGGTAAGGGCACTATCCTCCCTGTAGAAGCTTCCACTGCAGATGCCCTTAGCCCAAGGAATATACAAGACAGAGCCTCCTACTGAATGAACATGTATTCAAATAAAAGGAAGCAAAATAATTGTCTACATGAAAGTTCAGCTTTTAAGCTCTGCTGCAGCTCTAAATAGACATGGAAGTTAAATACAGGCTTTTCTATACATCTCTCCCTCTGACACTTCTTATTGCCTGAGGTTTACTCCATCTGCTATGAAACCCTGTGGAGCACTACCTCACACCGAGGTCTCCATTCAGCTACATTAGCACTGTGAAGTCCCTGGGTGGAGGAGGGGACAGAATGTGGGCAAAGCACTGCTAAGAGATACAAATGCTGATTTGGGGGCACTTAGTACATGGGGAAATGCCACAAGCCCAGCAGTGAAATTTGGCAATAGTCAGGCTGGAATCCGGTCAGTGCTATTAGACTTCCTTCCAGATCCTTTTCAGTCCTCCAGGCAACCACTCTCGCTCTACTTCCAGGAGGTGTTTATACCATCACCATTTTTTCATTTTCCATCTTTCACCCAACCAGAAGTACTTCCTACATAGGACAGAAAATAGTCAGATTGCACTTAGCTAGGAAAAAGAAAATGGAAATGAAAGTTTGCTGGATTGTACCCAGAATCACAGCAAAAATATAGCATAAAGTCTTCAGTGACTTGATATCCTTCCTGTCAGAGTCTGAGGAAGCACTCCAGAGTAGTGCCTGTTAAAGTAGTTCGTTGCAAGCTTATTTTTGGGAAGAAGGCTTCTTTCTAATCTTTGCCTTCTCTTTTTATTTATACTTGCCAAAAATGCCTGTTACCAAGATTTTACACTGTTCCCTAAGGGCAGGAGCTAATACAGCCAAAGTCATTTTATGCTGGGTGAACAGCCAATTGTTCACACTAGAGATTTTTTTAACCCTCACTAATAACAGTCAAAGGCATTTAAAATATATTAAAAAAAAAGCATCTGAAAGCTTGTCATTTCTCTGCCAAATACTTTACACAGAAAAATAGATTTTCTTAATACAAGTTTTCCCAAGTGTCTCAATTACCTGAAAACACTGCATAGTTTATATGTTGCAAGTGAATGTGAGAGAGAAAAGTAATACAATGAAAGCTGCCAAATATAAAATCGAGAATTCTTAGTTCATGGCTAGCTCACCCAGGGCTACCAATGTCTGAGCCCAGGGAACAAACATCTGGACACCATAAGTACTTATGCTGCACTTGTTCGTCATTGGTACCTGTTCCCAGCTTGACCACAGCCCTGGAAGCACTCACTGCAGGGGAACCATTCAGACAAGTAATGTTGGACAGGTATGGAAGAGTTTGTGTGAACAGAGTGCTCAATGAGTGTTTTGATTTAGCAAGTTGGGTACTGGAAGAAGGGAAGCCTTCACTTCCCTTTGAGCATGGGTGATTCTCATTACATCTGGCCACCTCTTAGGACTATCCATCAATTTGGACCTGCATCCTCTGGTACTGTTTTTTGTAAAGGTTCAGATCAAGGCTTGGACTCTATTCTCTTCCCAGCCAAGCCATAACAAAGCTGTCATTGATCCTTGTGGTGACAGCACACACAATCAATCTCCCTGAAGATTCTTTAGCAGCTACTCACAAAAGCAAGGACTGTTTGCCAAAGGTCGACATGCTAAACCCTTGCATGAGATATCTCTGATTACTGACATTGTGTCTTGGACCTCATATGTGAAATAAACCCAGAGTAAAGACCTGCTTCTAACACAGGGAAGTACTCTAGCCACAAGCCCATTTCTGTGATAAAATATGGGACTGAAATCTAAGTGTAACAACAGTGGACTGTGACTCCAATAGGGAGTTCTCATGTAAGCAACAAGAATAACTTCCTTGCAATAGCCAAATCTTCCTTACCTTTTGACTTGTGTAATTTCATTTAATTAAGAAAACAAGCAGCATTAGTACTTTTGTGTTACAAACCTAACCTTGTATTTCATTAACATATGCCTGCATGCAGCAGCCACAAATCATCTGCCAGTTATTAGGCATTCTTGTGAATCTCTCATCACAGAATTGGCAAGAAGAAGGATGAAGCTATTGATCAGAACCATATCTATTTATGAGAAACAAAACCTACTGCTTTCAAACCAAGAAGGTATTTCTATTATTCATTTCAAGTGTTACACATTGAATATGTTCATTTCTGGATAAAAATTCATCCTTACCCAGTCTAAGCAGGGTGATTTTCTCAGGCTGATAAAAACGGTGGAGCTTTAGATCCTTCTATGGGGAGTATTCCACAGTCTTTGAAGATCTGAAGTTTGTTGCTTAGACACAGGTTGTTAATCTAAGCCTTCAGGCTATAGGATGAAACAGCCTGGCAAACTAATTTTCTGTGTTTCTGTGATGGGCTTGCTTTAACCACTCACACACACAGCCATCACAGTTCAGGGAGAGGCACAAAGCCAACCTGCTCCCCAGACCTGACCATCAAGAGATCATTCACAGGTTGAGGGGGTGGAGTGTCAGCTATTAGTGCCCACACTTGAATATACTCTTTGGGATTCACAGTAAGTCTGCATTTTCAATTGTTCAGATGAATTAATTTAATCTTAATGAGCTTCATTAGTGCATCTTATTACAGTGAATTATTAAAGAGCATAGGATAGGACAGAAAAGCTCATATTTTAGGCAAATACAGTTTGTCCAGGACACTGAAATTTGCTTTCACTCTCCTGGTTTTGACAAATGTATGTCAAGTGGAGTCTCTGGATGGTTCTTCTACAGAGGGTCCTGTGCTAGTTACATACTAATAGAGAACATGTAGTACATGCAGCACTCTGTTTATGCTGTTGCAAAACATAAAGAAAACCACCTACATATATTACGTGTAAGTAAAAATATCAGTCATAGGCAGGTCTCCCGATGAATATTTATAGAGATTAATTTGGCTTTCCAGATTTTTCACATTAGTAATAACAAGGTCAATCACTTTCCTATGTATATTCGGCATAAAGAAAATGCTCTCCCAAGAAGAGGCCCAACAAACCCTTGTGTGGGCTGCTCAAATCCTGTGCAAAACCTACTTTCAGGAACTGAGAGGAGTAGGTGGTAGATTGAACCTCTGCAAAGGGTGAGCATAGCTGTAGGAATGTGTGTGTGACACAGTATTTGTCACAGCCTGTGCAGGCACACTTGAGCACCATCTCATCTCCCTCGATGCGCACTTGTGACAATGAAGTCATGGAAACCGTGTCTTCGCTGTCAGCTGGATGAGGCAGCTGGACTCTGGCTACCTATTCTGGCACCTACACTACACAATAAAGGAAAATATATTAAGTCTTGGCACCTCAGTTCTCACCAGAATAGTTGGATTGGCACATACATGGGAGCTGTAATCATCTCTTTGGTTGCAGTACAACTTCTGGTGACTTGCCATGCCCTTCCTCTGGATATGGGCCCCATCCAGCCACAGGTGTGGGAATCAGCCCATTTCCAGTGATGTGACAAGAAAGCAAGAACTGAGGCATATATCAGCCCATATTCCACTCACTCTTGAATCAGATCATCTACTCATGGAGGGTGCTTCTGTCACATGGTCCTGCTTAGTCTGTATAATATTAAACCATTTTTGTAATCTAGTTACCATCTTGCAACTGTGTTCTCTGAGAAGACAGATTGTTTAGCTTGAATGTAAGGAGAAATGCAGAATGCTGGCACTTCAGTCTGGAGCTGAGGATCCCTATAAAGCAAAAAGACCAATGCTTGAACTCTTGCTCCAGAAGAAGTAACTTTTGCATTCTTCTACACAACATAGGGGAGAAATGGAGAACCAAGGTAAGCAATACACTATTTCATAGTGACATATTTTTCAGGTTTTTAGAGTCTACACCGGTGAGCAATAGCCTCCTACTTCATGTAAGTTTATTGCAGAGGAAGGAATAGTGGTGGTCATCATCCTCTCTTGCTTCCTTCACGTCAAATGTTGCGACAGAGATGGGGTAATTAATTAATGCGAGACGATTATATAAAAATATTAATAGTTCATTAATATTAAATATTCAGAACTCGCATCACCCCGATCACCATTTAGTAACAATATTAACAGGCTCTTTGCAACATTATGGAAACTATATACAGGCTATAACAGGATCTGGAGATAACTATTAAATATAAACATTAATTTAACTCGATTTAAACTGGAAGAGAAGGCTTTGCGGTCAGTATGCCGCTTGCAGCCAGTACGCCGCTTGCTCACTAGATGGACACAAGGAGCTACTTTCTGCTTAGGGCAGAAGGCAATTAATAATTACAAGAGGCTTTTGGCATTTACCCACAGAATTATATCTGACAGTACCCAAGGCCGGGTTGCTGTCGGTAGCCATCAGAAGCTTTAGAGTTTCCCCGGGCTTCTGGGGAAAGGAGGCAGACGATCTCTGACATGTTCCTGGCTCTCTGGACAATTTGTGTTATCTCCAGGGCTTCCGTCTGGGCAGAAGGCTTCCAGGTATAGGCAGGATGTCTTGCAATGTCATGCCAGCTATGCAGGCCAAATGCGTGGAGGCATCAGAGGCAGCAGGCACAGACACACCTTGTAATGGCAAAGGGCAAAGGTGTCTGTGCTCCCTGGTGACCTGTTTTTATCCAATACAGGCCGAGACCAATGGGCCTTTGGACACAGGATAGCCAATCAAATGGCAGTTAGCCAAGATTTGCCCATATTAGGTGAAGCCATAGGCTTGCTTTACCCTTCTTTGGGCAGAACACAGCCTTGCACAAGGCAACCGTGCGCACCTTGTTTACCGCAGGGTCTGGGCAGGCCACAGACCCCAGACTTAGTGGTTCCAGGCCCTTTGTCCCTTTTCCCTTTGTCCCCCCCCCTTTCCCCAAAACAGCAGGAGGGAGAGCAGAAAAACATGCCTGGGCAAGCCAGGAGAGGTACAAGCCCAATTTAGTCTGCCTAGGCCTACCACGACAATGTTAAGGTCACACAGAAAATTAGAACAGGTTAATCCTCTTATTTCCTTTTTGACAAAGATGTTGTGAATCACACATCACTTTATGATGGGATGGTACATCAATTTCTGAACTGAATTATAGGATAGGATTGCCCCCAGTAACAAGGGAGTGGATATGATAACCAAATAAGCCTTTGCCATTCTTTGCTTACTTCCCTGCTCAACGATTTAGCCCACGCACTGTCTGGTCTGAATTCCATGGGATTTCTCCACATCCTCAGTTTACGTGAGAAGCTGTATATAGTGAATGAAAGGTTCATTAAACATCGGAACTTCCTGGCCTTTTCTTTGCCTTCACTCTCTCCCTTTGATAGCTGAATGTACTGCTTTACTGACAAAAACCAAAGTGCCCTGGCAGGAGGGAGGCATAACACAAGCACGTGCCCTGAATACGGAGAGTTGTGAGCACAGCTCTGGCACAGTTTCTCATTCCCGACCCGCAGCACCTCTGCCACAAGCACGTCTGCAGGGCTCATCAGGGCAGACTCAGCACGCAGAGCAAACACCCTGCACAATGGTGTAACTATGCAAAAATTATCTACTGAGCAGTAAGTTCCTTCTCTGCTTAACTGGAATGTGAGGACATGGTCTTACAAAAGAAAATGTTAATAGTTTGTGCCATTCTGGTCTTTCCCTCTTCAGCCTCCTTTCCTGTCTCTCAAAACTGATGATAACTTGTTCATACATGGTCAGTGAATCCAGCAGTCTCTGGTTAGATTCATTTCTTGGCTGAGGTAAGCAATGTGAATAAAGCTCTGTATGTAGATCTATGGGAATATGAAGGCCGAATTTAGTCTTGAAGCTAGGTTACAAGGACAATATAAAATCTTATGTTCACCCTGGTTTAGAATGGAGCTTGTATTCATTGAGGAATTTATGACTATGAACACACACACACACACACACACACACACCCCAACATACAGTATTTCAACCCATAATAAAAGCCTGATTACTAAAAAAGCTATCAAAATTAAAAAATCTAAATGGGATATGTGGACTAGCATCAACTAAAGCTTTCTCTTTCCCCACTTTCCCAACACTTTTTTCACACTGTGCTTAACAACATGAAACTTTCATGCAAATTCTGTATAGTTGTAACAGGACTGAAAATATTCTAAGTAAAAAAGAAAAACTTGGATCCTCATTATTTACTGCAGTATCATAATAGTAATTTTTTAGCATGCAATTCTTAATCGAATGTATTTTAGGAATGGTTCCCTGATGCTGTTACAACACCTTTATAAATGTAATGGATTCTTGTGAATTATTAAGCTTGAACATAATTTAGTCTGCTAACAAAGGCTGATTCTCTTTTGTGCTTTAATAATTTTAAAACACAATGACAAACATAAAACTGAATTTCATATCTCATGCCATCTCTTCATAAAATAGTGCTTTTGCCTAACAGCAATTTAGCCTTGCTACCCATGTGTTATGTTCTGTTGCAGATATGTTGAAGATATTTGCTACATGGCTTTCTGTACCAGATGTGTAGTTTCCTTGTGGCATTTACTGAAGGCTGAGGAGGTAAATGTCAGCATCATACAGTTACCTATGTGTTCATGCCACACTGAAGTTACTGACAAATAATGCTAGCAAGGTTCCTAAATCACTCTGGGTGCTTTTGAAAATCCTATGCTTCCAAGCTACCAAGAAACAAACCCACAAGGCTGGTCACTGCTGGACAGTAGGACTGCAGCATACCATCTTACTCAGCCTAACACCTTCTTAGAAGGTATTTGTACCCTTGCTTGACTTGGTTTTGCTTCATTGCAGTAAAAGACCGATGTTCAGTTTTTATGCCCATGTTAATTCATGGATAGCCAAGTCTGCTACCTTCACTTTGGAGTGACAGCAATTGTATGTTCTGTATGAATTTTAGTACAAATTCCCATATTTTTTTTCAGCTCAAAGGGCAAGTGAGGAGCACAGTTAAAACACTAGCTTGGGGATAAAAAGGATAACCAAAGTCATCTGCATCTTGCACCCCTCTTTGAGGTGGTGAACTAATTGTAAGAAAAGAAAATACATTAGTTTATCTGTGGCTCATAAAGCTGCCCTTTCCTGTCCTGCAGCAAGTCAGCTACAGCCATCCAGGCCTGTGACAGCTCTTGCCTAGATTATTTTTATTTGTGCCAGAGTAAGACACTCAGTCATATCAGCTTTGATGGGGATGAGAGATGGCAGTTATGAGGTAGGACAAACCAAGGGGAGCCTATTATGTCAGTACTCTGCAGTTTCCTCTGATTACTTACAGTCAGCTCTACGAGGCTTTGATGCTGTTCTTAACAAGGTAAACGTGTGGAACAATTTAAAAATTGCATCCTTACAGAAAAGGTGTGAACATCCTGCATGCTGCATCCCCAAGAGCTGTCCTGAATCTAACAAAACTACAGGATTCCCTGGTTCTGAAACAGCTTCTTTTCCAATTGTCTAATATATAAGGTTGTGTTGATTTGGGTAAGCCTGGTTCTTCTTTTTCCTCCAAAAACAAATTACTTCTGCCATCTTTTTTTCTTTTTTTCCCAATTATTTAAAACTCTTCTTTGTTTTTTTGAAGATTTGTATCGTCACTATAAAATACTTTGTTTTGGTGCCTTTAGCAGTCAAAGCACATAAAAAAACCTTGAAAGATAAGGAAAAGATTGCTCTTATTTGTTGCCCACTTGTTTACATTTTGCATCAAAGTTTCCACCCTATTAAAAGCTATTTTCAAAGTTTTGATGACAAAGTGTTCACGCACTCTGTTCAGTACTAAACTTCACAGCATCTCCTACTGTCTGTCTGCTTCACTGCCAAAGATTTTCCCTCTATGAAGACTAAATACACAAACAAGGAAATGTAGATTTCATGTAAGCAAGATCTTCTCCAGAGATTAGGAACTATTTGCATATGCAGGGATTGTTAGATTAATTGTATCTTAATATTGAGCAGTCCCTAAATTGGTGGTTAAATACAGCCAGACAAGATGCATATAGACTGATTTTTATTTATATGATGTATATAATTAAGATAATAGAGGATCTGAAGGAACTGTAAAAATACAAATCTATGCAAGTAAGTGCCTTGGAGCAGTGGCTGATTTCTGAGTTTCTGAATACATTAAATGAACTATTTGACCTGACAGACCTTGTTTTGGAGGGTTTAATGCTTCCTCAAACTTTCATGTATCAATCAGTTTTTAAAGCAAAATGCAAACTCCAAAACTTTCAGATCAACCCAAGTTTGGATTAAAACCTTGGCAAATCGATAATTTTAATTCTCCTTTTCTTCTTCCTTAAACACAATTTATTTACTCTGGCACCTAACATATTCACTGGAAAACAATTTGCTGCAGCTATCAGCAATGGAATACTGTGAGCTCAGTACTTCCCACCAAAACAACTGAGGACATTCGCATGGAACAGGAGTCAGCGTAAAAAGAGTAAGGCAGAGAAGATGTAATTTAGTCACAAACAGAAGTCTAGCTGACATGGACACACAGTTGTCCTGAAGGAGACACACAAAACAGGCAGCTAACAGCTACTGATTCATTACCATTAAATCTGGTCTCCTTTCAATAAAATAAAATTACAGGTTCAGACATCAGTCTGAAAATATTGTTGCACAACTAATTAAACTATTAAACGACTTGGAGAGGTTAACCAAAATATGCACACATCTCACTCAGAAAAGGAAAATCTCCCACAGATATATATATATATACACACAACACACTCACCAAGGTGGGGCAGGAGGGTTGGGATGTAAGGTTCCTTAGGTTCCATTTTAAAGGGGAGAAGTTCTGAGCTGCAAAGGCTGCTTCTGTGGAGAGAGAGCAAGAGCATGTTCTTTGCCACAGCAAAACTCCATTTATACCCGTTTACTTGTCTGTGATCAATTCCTCAATTAGTTGGAGGGGTGGTTTCTCCAACCAAACAAAAGAACCCTAGACTGAGGGGCACCAGAGACAAGGAGAAGCTGATGTTTATCAGCTTCTATCAAGCTTCAACCTACCAGATTGTCAGCTGGGGGTACAGCTGCACCTGCCAGAAGAGTATCTGGAGGAAGGCAAGTGTTGTCTTACCCGACCTTCAGTGACAGTTGAAGAACAGGCTTGTAATATTTTCCCAAGTCTAAAACCTGACCAAGTGCAGTTGACGTATGCTGAGCAAAAAATAATGGCTTCCAAAGTGACCCACCATGCCACACACTCCACTTGGATCTCAAAAATGTTCTGTTTGCTCAAGGTCCAAAACCAAGTATGAGACATATTTAGTCAGTTACATAAAAACCTGAACTTCAGGCCTCATTATAGCAACCTCTACAATTGTTGAACTCTGTTCCCACTGCTAACTGTATGTTTTGGGATTGCTCAAGGTTGGTTGTAAAGTCAAGGATGTGTTTGCAGACCTGAATCTCAACAATGAAAAAGTTGCATTGGAAGGAAGGAAGGAAGGAACAAAGGCATTTTACTTATAGAACAACTCAGGACTCATGTATGCTTAACAGAAAATTAGGTATTTTAAAATGTGAATTGCATACTGAACTCTTTCTCTGGAGGAAAACAACTTCTCAGCCTAAGAGACTTGTCATATGAGTAGCTTCTACTTAGAGAATCTCTTCTCCTTTTCTACATTTGCCTTTTGCTTTAGTGGTGACATACGACAGAGGTAGACAACTTGAATCTCTTGATCTGAGAGTATTTCAGCTTTGATATATCCACATATACCCAGGATATGAGACAGTCATTATGGGAAAAGTTTAAAAAATTTATTTGTCCATCTTCTAGGAAGCCCTAAGGAACAGTTAGTATGTGAAAGCTTGTCTGCTATGCCTGATTTAAGAGATGATTATCTGTGTTTGGAAACTTTCAAGGGTTCACTGACATAAGAGACTGCATCAATTTGTTGGCTTTCTTCAGAACCAGAACTCATGGTGCAATTAATTAACTCCAGTTGGTCTCATAAGTAGAAGGGGTAATGGCCTCTAACCAATACAGCCACGCCCAGTACTACACCTCTGCTGTTCTGATGTCTGACTTTGCACCATGCTAGTGCAAGGTTGTGGAGCACAGTGCCTTGCCCTTAGGGGAAACTCAAACTGGAAAACTCAGCTGACCTTGTCACTGAAACTTTCTGTAGCAGTGCTGCTGTGCTTTAGAAACCTGGATAACCACACTAACAAAATCCAGTCTGACTAGTTGTTAAGGAAGGTTATAAGTGAATTGTAATGAAGCTGATATAAAATTATTAAATATTTTATTAAATATATATAGAGAGAAAAAATCCCCAAACTTATTTACAGTTAACACACACAGATTCTATTATGTGGTTGGTAAAACTATCTCTGCAGAATGTATATATATTTAATCAGATTAATTTAAAGTATTTTAGGAAAGGTTTTAGAAATTAAAACAATCGGAGAGTCTTGCAGCACAAACTGCCACTTAAAGGTTAGATATAAACTTCCACAAACTTCAGATTTACTCACTGATCAGAGTCCCAGTATTTATAATCCAAAAATATATGTAGAAGCATAAGCAAGGAAAAATAGAGCCCCAGCCACGCGGTGGCCTTCCCCATGGTGATGGTTCTGCGGGGTTTTGCTGCTTGGGTAGCTCCAACGGAGCACCTTGTCTGAGCAGATCCACGGTGCGAGGCAAACCCTCCGTGGCTCTCAGAAGGCCATGAGAGGGGGCAGTCACCTGGGCCAAGCAGGACGCAGGTGTCCAGGCTGCAGCAGTCCGATCGGCTGCGGTGCACAGCAAAGGGGTCTGCCCTCGGGCTGCAGCGGCAGGCGGGCAGGTCCGACTCGTCGCTAGGCCGTCGCTAGGTCGTCACCTAGACTGGCCAGAGTCAAACTCGGGCAGGGCTGAGCTCAGGCAGGCAGCTGTACCCCAGAGCCAGGCAAGCCTTTCGGTGCCTTGGCTCAGAGTGGCAGAGAGGCAGGGTCAGGTCTGCCGTGCGTGGGGGAGCCAAGGCTCCAGCTAGGCGTGGTGCAGAGCAATGCAAACAGGGAGCGACAAAACAAAGGCAGCAGCAGCAAGCAAACAAGTTGGGTAGGGTTTTAAGCATTTTGACGAGTGTCTTTGACCAATAGCAACAGGTAAAAACAGCCCTGGAACCAATCCTAAGTTATTTCACCAAAAATGGGAGATGCACATGCCCAGCATCCTGACCTGTGTTTACCAAAACCAAAGCAGGGGGCAAAACAAGGCCAAATCTGGCCTCTCTGTGACAGACTGAGAGGCCCAAGGCTTTTGTCTGCTCTCCTGCTTCTTCCACCCAGGAAGAAGAGGGGGGCGGGGAGGGCAAGGTGGGTATTCAGGTAGGTGTTTAGGACATGTCTTGGATGTGTATTCTAGGTATAATTTGGACCTTCCACCACACTAGTAAATGCTTGATATGAAAATAGATTATTACTCCATACAAAGTCTCTTCCTGATACTCCATAAACAGGCTGGTCACATAAGGAGCCAGAAGCAAGAAACATCCTGCCCCTATCTCCACTGGTGACTTATGAGGTAGAGTTCTGCATCTATCATTGCTGAAGACATAGGAAGAGACTTATTAAATGCATTATGTATCTTAGTATAAGTAACACTCTTCCTAGCAAGCATGTAGAAATTAAAAAACTCCTGAAGAGCCTGACCCTATCTGCACCACCCCACACCCCCAAAATCAAAATTTTCCACAGACAGAGGAGGAGATGCTCACAAGCATGTAGAGCAACTGAAAGAAATTGTGTGGTTTCTGTTAATGAAACCTGTCTCAGAAGAGAAAAAATGGTTGGAACACTAAATAATACAGTGCAAAATATTTCTCATTCTATGTAGGTGCTTCAAAAAAACATCATAGTATTTTTTTCAGTGAAAGAAGAGATAGCGGATTAAGAGCAGAAAACGAGGAACGAAAGAAATAAATCACAAAATTCCAATGTTGACAGACAAGGATAAGCACCAAACGATTGTTCAGTGATACTTATTTTTTATGAGTTGTTTTAAAAATGCTAGATGCAGAGTCTTTTGTGTTTATACCAGTGTTTGAAAGAAGCACAAGGTATTGTTTTGGAATGAGTCATGATCAGAAAATAACCAAATCTCAGAGGCTTGTGAGCATTGCTGTCTGAGATACAAAGAAACACCAGTACATTTCCCCCAGACTTCATCAGCTTTATTGCACTAACAATGAACTTGCAATGAAACAATGGGAGATTTAAAAAAAAAAAAAAAAAAATCTAGGATAAAAAGCATCTTTAATGTACAGGAGTGGTTCTCAAAAAGGTTGCAGATTTTTCCCAGTGTAATATCCACATCCTTCCACAGTTCTTCTGTGCTTCTGTGGTCTTGCGAGTGACTGTTTATAATTATGTCCCACCCTCTGCTTTTTTTGAGGGACCAGCAATCGCTGATCTAGACTTTGTAATACTCATTCGCATTCATTCTGTTTCTGGATATCTTTTTCCTACTTCTAAAACCACCCTATTTGAATTCTGCTATGCAACAATGTTTTTTATTTCGGCAGGAGGATCACTGAGGCCCAAAATTAAATATCAGAGTATTGGGTGATATGGATTTTTCTATCTTTATTCCTGTTCTAGCAGTCTGATTTTCCTATACTATTTAATTGCTCCTCTGTGCTGTTTTGCACCTATCAAACTTGCTATTGAACTAATTTCGAAGTAGATGAGGGCTGATCCCTGAACTGGGCTTCTGTTGCATCACTGGCTCATATACTACATCAGTTTATACAACCTGAATTAGCTTCATTTAGGATTGGAGGAGGGAATTGCAAACAAGTGATGTGTCTCATCCCTGATAGGAGACTGGATCTAGAGTGCTCCATTTTTGAGGGCTTAATTTCATATAGTAATTTTATAAATATGCTGATTACTAGATTTTTCACATAGAGAAAAGGAAGGATCATATGGTGATGATCATTAGCTCTTCTGAAAGTAAAATGCCTCTGCGAAAGGCATTTGTGGAGGTATTGCCATCTGTAGCTACAGAAATGCAGGTAGCTAGGGTTACAGGTAATGTGACAATGGTAAAATACTGTAGTAGACTGAGAAAATTAATTTCAAGCTAGAAACTAACAGTTACTGTTCCAACACTCCCTAATTCACCCTTTGCCCAGTCAAAGCTCTTCTATATGGGTCTTGTTTAGCCTTGTTCTTGTTGCCTAATCGAGACCTGTTACGACAGCCTACCTTTCTTCCATAGCTTCTCTCAGCTTCCTGCCAGCTTTCAGAAATTATCATCAAAATGTCACCTGACTGCCTTTAAGCCTCAGCTGGGCTGTGGCAGGCCACCATAGCTGTGGGTGGGGTCACCCTTTCTCTCACAAAGGTCTCTCCAAACTCCACAGTGGCTACTGTGCAATTATTTTATTTCCAGTGGGTTTTTTTTATCGTACACTTACTTACTGGGCACACAGTCATTGTACCTATCTTCGCTGAGAAAGATGACTCCTGAATGTCCATTTTTTTATTAAAAATAAAATGAAAGTTACTTATTTCAATAAATTTTCTCAGTAATATATTGAGGGGCTGTGGAAGTAACATAAAAGTAACATGACTTTTCAGCGTATGTTGATAACTACATATCATACAATAGAGACAAAGCCAGCACAAAACTAACACAGTCCATGGACTGGCTTGCTCTGTAGTGAGGAAGCTATAATCTTGTAAATATTCCTTGTGAATATAATTTCAATGTGTCTAATATTTAGATCTCACTATTCCTATTTTAAGTTCTCATTCCACTTAATTATTGCCAACATGCATCTTCATGCACTCTCACGGCTGTAGATTGTTGTTACTCTTTTTTTCCTATTTGGATGTTTTTCTCAGTGAAGTTGAGGAATTCCTTCATGACTTTGCACTGTTTCTTTGAGTATGATATTTATTTGCTCTCACAGTAGCAGCCTGAAAACAGCATCTTCTCTCTCCCAGGAAATTGCAGGGGAATGTAAAGGAAGCCCTTGAGACACGATAGAAGCAGCAAGATAACTATTTTCTGCTTAAAATCTTAGGAAGTGCTACTGATCATACTTTGGATGAAGCATAGACTTCTCTTCCTAACTCCAAAAAAACAATTCTTAACTACGTATCAACCCTGGAACTTTTTTTCATCAGTCAGTCTGAGGTTAGCACAAAACAAAAAACAAACAAAACAAAACAAAACAAAAAAAAAACCAACCCAAAACCCAAACAAAAAGAACAAAACCAAAAACAAATAAAAGCAACAAACAAGTTAACAAAAAAAGTGACAGTTGCATAAAGCCTTGTACAATCTCATTTCCTTCTAACCACAAAACTTGCTTTCTGTTTTGTTGTTCCAAAGCATCTTAATTACTTCCTTCAGACTTCCGATGAATTCACCCTGGGCATTGAAAGTTCAGCCTCAAATAGTAAGATTTTAACAAAACTGGAAGGATTCAAGTGACAAAATAGACCAAGTACTTACTTCAATTTCTTGAAGCAAAGAATATAGTTCCAAATTCAATACAGCTCTTCAGCTTTAAGCATGACTACATTCATGACTTGCATATATCTTAAAAAGGATAAATATTGTCACTGATGTACCTAAAATTGGAGTATAAAATCCATTATGATACACATATCTGTTAATAATAATGGGAGGCAAACTCATGAGTTACACAAATGTTCTTAGAATCTTTTTAAGTGCTTTGAAGATGTAAAGTTTCATAAGAATGGTTACTGCCCCTTACTGCTTATGAATTATCACAAGAATGGAAAAAGACTGTAGGCTACTTCGAAAATAGTGAGAAAACACTTCAGATGATGTCCTAAACAGGCACCGTCAAAGCTAGCTTTTGGCTTTCTGTTTTGTGAAGCTAGATGCTCATCACACAAGCAGGTGTAAATCTTTAGCTCTCTGAAATCTGCTGAAACTATTTATCCTGCTATGATTTAGGCAAGACTGTTTCCTGAAGTATGCATTTTTCTTTCCCTGAGGAAGTTTCTCACCTACACATAGAAAGGTGCTACTTTATTCCGGAAAGAAAAATCTGGTTTTCATTTGAAGATTTCTTTGTCAGAAGAGAAATTCAGTTCTAGAGTTGCTCTTATGATCCTGTGGGGGAGAAAAGTATTCCAAAAAAAGAACAGAGTATGCTGAAAGGGGCAAGGGGAGGAGAAGAAAAGAAGTGCGTTCAAATATGTCACTTATATTCTGATCCATGGAGGCCTCTCAGTCCAAAGCAATGCCATTTATTCGAGGTGGGACAGCACCCCCGTGAGGCACACGTCTTGAACTGATAGATGTCAAAACTGGAGAGGCATGAAGAGACAGAAGGGAACTGCTGCTTGCTTCTGGCAAGTCTTTATATAGAAATCAATCTGCTGTGAATAACAGTGGCTTTCGAAGCAGAGCACAGAGGTGTGTGCAATCAAAGATGAAGCAGTGCTTTTGGGTGCTCTCTTCACACATCTATGCATGTAAGTCACATTAGGAGAAGACTACAACATGTAAATAACTGTTGTAATTAATATAAGGATTAACACAATTAAAACAAGAGTCTAGGGGTGTCTGAACACCGAAGTCTGCTAGCATTAGGAAGGGAATTAGGAATAAGTTCTTTTCAATGACCACCTATCCCTTCAGTGAATAATTAGTAAGAAGCAATGCACAGTATTTAAAATTAAAAGCTTTAGCTCTCCTTCCTTGAAGATGAGTAAAACTCAGCAGGAAATTCAGCATGACATGCAGTTTGTATGCATCAAACCATGGATCTAAGAGCTGGATAAATGTCCTTAGCTTAGATCATCCTGAAGCCCACAATGCTCCTACCACCTTGGAAAAAAGAGCTGCATGTTTGTTACACATGGTGTAGTAGCCAGTCAGTAAGGCCTATTTAACTTTTGACTTCTGA
>VWYK01115701.1:0-10893 GCA_013399775.1 Semnornis frantzii | reverse complement strand
CAGCAGAATTTTGGGTTCTCTGATCATGGGGCAGCTTTCACTGCACTTAACCTGCTAGACCTAGATGGGCCTCACCTATCTATAAAGGGCAAAAGGATCCGAGCCCATAAGTTGGTAGGGCTTATTGAGAGAGCTTTAAACTAGATTTGAAGTGGGGTGAAGATGAAACCAGGTGCTCCAGAGAGGAGAATGAGGGTGTAATCAGGCCTTCTTGTGACAAGCTGGGTGATGGCACACCATGGCAGGATGGAAGGGGGCTAGCAAGGGCCTTCAGCCCTTTGCCCAGCAATATGACAGAAACACAGCTGAACAGTCAGAGTCTCATAGTGTCCCCCACTCTGTCAGGGTAAAATCGGCATGCTCAGCTCGATCCCTGAAATGCCTGTATACCAATGCATGTAGCATAGGGAATAATTAGGAGGAGTTAGAAGTTCAGGTGTGCTCAAGGGGTTATGATCTGGTGGCAATTACAGAGACCTGGTGGGATAACTCATGACTGAAGAGTGATCATGGTTGGCTATGTTCTCTTTAGGAGAGACAGGTCAACAAAGTGAGGTGGTGGAGTTGCTCTCTATGTGAAGAAGCAACTAGAATGTGTTGAGTTCTGCCCAGGGGAGGATGAGGAGCAAGTAGACAGTTTGTTGGTACGAATCACGGGGCAGGCTAGCAGGGCTGATACAGTTGTGGGTGTTTATTACGGGCCACCTGGTCAGGATGAGGAAGTTGATGAGGCCTTCTACAGGCAGCTGGCAGCTGCCTCTCAATCACAGGCCATGGTTCTCATGGAGGATTTTAATTACTCAGACATTTGTTGGAAGGCCCACTCAGTTAGCCACAGTCCAGGAGGTTCCTCCAGTGCATTGATGATAACTTCTCGATACAAATGGTAGAGTAACCAATTAGGAGAGGAGCACTGCTGGACCCGATACCAAAAAGGAGGGTCTGGTTGAAGCAGTGAAGTTTGAGGGCAGCCTTGGCTGCAGCAATCATGAGATGGTGGAGTTCAGGATCTTGAGTGGTAGGAACAGGATATCTAGCAGGGTCACAACTCTGGATTTCAGCAGGGCCAGCTTTGGCCTCTTCAAGCAGTTACTAGGGGAAACAGCATGGGACAGAGTACTGTAAGGCAAAGGGGCCCATGATAGTTGGTTAATATTCAAGAAATAAGTCTTCCAAGCTCAGGATCGGAGCATTCCAGTGACTAGGAAATCAAGAAGGGTGGTCAGGAGACCTGCATGGTTAAGTGGGGAGCTGCTGAACAAAATCAAGTGGAATAAGAAAGTCCACAGATAGTGGATGGAGGGACTGGCCACTTGGGAGGAGCACAAGATGGTTGACAGTTATGGGACCATATTACATGCATTGAAGGATCCTATTTGATTTCCAGCAGCCATTTCATAATGTGGTGGGTCTCCTAAAGGTCCTGTTTCAGTCTCTTGGATAGCCAAGGAAGTTCCTGCCTAATGGCAGTAAGGTAGTAAGGTGCTTGTGATTAGGTAACTGCATCAAGGCCCTGAATGCAATGGCCAGATTGGGTCTGAAGTCTATTCAGGTGACAAAATGTTGCAGCTTTCCAGGCTCCACAAACTGTATTGACTAGTTGCCCTCTTTATTTAATTATTTAAATAGAGCTGTATGCAATCTGGATTTCAACCTCCAGCCCTAAATCTAGCAAAGTTGTATGTTGAAAGAAAGCAACTGTCCTCCCTGTGTAGTTATTTCATCCTTCAGAAGAACTGTTGGAGCGAGTCCAGAGGAGGGCCATGAAGATGATCAGAGGGCTGCAGCAGCTCTCCTATGAGGACAGACTACAAGAGTTGGGGCTCTTCAGCCTGGAGAAGAGAAGGCTTTGAGACCTTAGAGTAGCCTTCCAGTATCTGAAGGGGGCCTACAGGAAGGCTGGGGAGGGACTATTTACAAGGTCTTGCAAAGACAGGACAAGGGGCAATGAGGTTAAACTGGGAGAGGGAAGATTTAGACTGGATGTTAGGAGGAAGTTCTTTCCAGTGAGTGTGGTGAGGCACTGGAACAGGTTTCCCAGGGAGGTTGTGGTTGCTCCCTCCCTGGAGGTATTCAAGGCCAGTTTGGATGAGGCCTTGAGTGATCTGTACTAGTGGGAAGTGTCCCTGCCTATGGCAGGGGTTTGGAACTAGATGATCCTTGAGGTCCCTTCCAACCTTACCATTCTATGATTCTATGATAAGTATGTATATTTATAGGGGCTTTATACAGCTATATGATTAGTTGTTCAATGTCTGTACCTTAAATGCCAGGTCCAGGTAGTGGATCTGAGTAGTGGACCCAAGTGTGAGAGCTGCATTCAGAATCATACACTATCATAAGTATATGCTGTCGAAAGACATTCTTACATATTAAAAGCTCACTGTCCAATAGCAGATACCTACATTTCTACATACACATATTGCCTTCATGTTTTGCTATATTGTAGAAATCACTGCTGTTGTGATACGTTTTACAATCATATCATTAAGCATATGGTTCAGATTTGGTTCTGAAGACCCAGCACTTCTTTCACTGTTAGTCTTCTCAGAAGTAAAAGTACCCAGAATACTTTGCTTATTGATGATTACCACATGAAATGAAGTCCTTAAAAACATTGGGTTCAGAGGCTGGGAAATGACTCCATATAATACACAATAGATTTCCTTTTAATATGAGATTCATGCAGCAGAAAATATTCTTCTGCCTCCTGTGGTATTCTGCAAAACAATTCTAAAGGTAAAAGCTGGGTTTCAGCAGGCAGAATAGTATCTGCTCTGTGTGCTGTCTGAGGGTTTGATGAATGAAGGTGTTTAAACATATTCTCTTCCGCTCCACTCACAACTCAGCAACTTGTACAAAAATTCCTGTCTGAATTTATCAGCTACTAAAATCACTGCCTTTACAGCTGCCTCATAGTTTCACTATGGAGACTTGCAGAACTGGAGGAATTCAGATACTTCAGGCTTAAAGATCTGGAGTTTTACAGATTGACAAATTGCATCTGGATGGAAGTGACTATCAAACTAGATCAGGCTGCCAAGCACACATCAAGTCTGATCTTGAATGTTTCCAGGAATGGGGCCTCAACCATATCCCTAGGCAACCTCTTCCAGTATTTTACTATTCTCATTGAAAAGAACTTTATGTCTAACTTAAACCTACCCTGTTTCAGCTTGAAATCATTGCCCCTCATCCTGTCTCTACAAGTCCTTCTAAACAGTCCCTCCCCAGTTTTCCTATAGGTCCCTTTCAGATCCTGAAAAGTAGTTATAACATCTTCCTGGAGTCTTCTATTCTCCAGGCCTTAATAATTTTGTATTAGAGAAAGAATGGCCTGCAAAAATATGAAAACTTTTAATTTAACAAAGTTGCAGATAACACTCCCGTGCTGTTCACATTCCAGAGGTCTTGACATCATGTTGAATAATACAGATTTTGCTCATCCCTTTTAGTTCTCAACTAGTTTTCTGAATGAGCCTGAGTAAAAAAATTACTTTTGCTCCAACTTCAGTTGTGAACTTTTCTCTGCTGATCTGCTATGCTATTCCTCCTCTTCTGTCAATTTTTTTTCCTTTTCTTACCACTGCCAGCCCTTTCCTTCTGAAAAGCAACAAGTCTTATTTTACATAAAGGTATGGGATTTCTCTGCAAATGTAATATTTTTTTTTAATTAAAACACCTTTTCTTCTATGTAACAAGGGCAAAACAAATGCTGTTTTCCCCTACCTCTACTTAACTGTGTACCAAGTGAATAAGAAAACGTGTCCAGTTATGGCAAATAAACACAGTAGATTCCACTTACACATAATAATTAAAAAAATTGTTTTAAAAAAAATTTATTTTGAGGGTAGTCAAATGTTAGAACAGTTTGCCCATAAATGTACTGAGATTTCAGTCTGTGGTTTTATTCCGAGCCTGAGCAGACATGGTTTTCAACAAGGGATATTATTTTAGGAAATGAAACTAAGTAATATAGACTAAAAGAAATACAGTATGATAAGCACAGGTATTGAATATTGCTATGCCATTCAGAGAAGACTGAGTCAGTGAAATGGGTTACTGATTATAAAAAATGTGAGTGATAATATAGGTTAAAAAAACCAAACATTTTTTAACTGAAATTACTTGGAGAAATTAGAACTTAATAGTAGTGGATAAGACAATAAGTGTAATCATGTTTATAACTTGTATTTGGACTTCAGTGGGAAAATGTTGGTAACCTAAAGGAACAGGCTAATGATGTTAGGTTTTGGGCCTGAAATACAAAGAAAATTTGTAATTTCATTAAGAAATATGTGCAAAAACTAACTGCCAAGCCTACCAGCAACCCCACAGTGATACACGGAGGCCTTTGTCATCTGGAGGTTTCCTGATCTGCAGTGATTCTTGCAAGCTCCTTTCTTGCACAGACAGCAAATTCTTAAGTCTGTAAAGCCATTTGGATTTTAAAAAGAAAAATAGACCAGGTCCCTGGGTGATGTGGCTGCTAATTTTATGAAATGTTTTCATTTGAGCATATCAAACCCAAATGGTCAAGAATTCTGAGGAACATATAATATAAACAAAGTAACTGAGTTGTTATTGAAATTTCCTTGTAGATTCCAATTTGATTTTTAATATTAACAGATGTGTTTTGAGATAGTGTTCTGACAGCAACATCAGAAACAGTATATGGACTGTATTTGTCTATACAGCAAGTTTTATAGCCAGAATTAACTAAATTTATATAAATTAAAAAGACTGTTATTACAGGCATAAGAACCAGAGCTTTAATTTGCTCTGCTTAGACAGATTCAGTGTTTTACATTGGCTTATCATGCTCTACAACTAGGTTGTATTTATCATTTAGTTAAGCACACAAAGCAAAACCACAAGGATAACAGTAGCACATCAGTGCTGGATGCTTAGAAGACAAATGCAAGGACTGAAGAACTGTGATTTACTTCGTCTGTTGCTGTTCTTGCCTGTGTCGTCTTTCTTCCTACACAGACCCAGAAGTTGCCAAAGACTTCATTGTGCTGCTGAACTGTGGAAATGGAGTCTCACCTGAAGGATTTGAGTTTGTTCTCAGCACTTACTCCAAAGACCAGCAGATATATGTGAAGTCTTTCAAAAGGCTGGATTGGATGGGCACACACTTGACAAGAGAAAGACAGAACAGAGTAATATATTAACAGGGACTGTTTCACTGAAATCTCCACCTTACCCTTCACTTGGACAGCTATGACCCAGATATCAAATTAGAGAAAAATACAAACATAGACATTTCATTGAGGTTTATAAACATTAGTAAAAATGCTCACATTATATAATAAACCAAAGAGGTGAAATCAATTTGAAGTTTCAGAAATATCACAGTATCACCAAGGTTGGAAGAGACCTCAAAGATCATCAAGTCCAACCCATTACCACAGACCTCAAGACTAGACCATGGCACCAAGTGCTACATCCAAGCCCGCCTTGAACACCTCCAAGGACGGTGACTCCACCACCTCCCTGGGCAGCCCATTCCAGTAGGGAATGACTCTCTCAGTGAAGAACTTTCTGCTCACTTCGGGCCTAAACTTCCCCTGGCACATCTTGAGACTGTGTCCTCTTGTTCTGGTGCTGGTTGCCTGAGAGTAGAAAGGAACCTCCTCCTGGCCACAGCCACCCTTCATGTAGTTGTAGACAGCAATAAGGTCTCCCCTGAGCCTCCTCTTCACCAGGCTAAACAATCCCAGCTCCCTCAGCCTCTCCTCATAGGCCTTGTGCTTGAGGCCTCTCACCAGCCTCCTTGCCCTTCTCTGGACATGTTCAAGTACCTCGATGTCCTTTAATTGAGGGGCCCAGAACTGGACACAGTACTCAAGGTTTGGCCTAACCAGTGCAGAGTACAGGGGAAGAGTGACCTCCCTGCTCCTGCTGACCACACTATTCCTGATGCAGGCCAGGATGCCATTGGCCTTCTTGGCCACCTGGGCACACTGCTGGCTCATGTTTAGGCAGGTGTCAATCAGCACCCCCAGATTCCTTTCTGTTTGGCTGCTCTCCAGCCACTCCGACCCCAGCCTGTAGCTCTGCATGGGGTTGTTGTGGCCAAAGTGCAGCACCCAGCACTTGGATTTGTTGAACACCATCCCGTTGGACTCTGCCCATCTGTCCAGGTGGTCGAGGTCCCGCTGCAGAGCCCTTCTGCCCTCCAACCCATCAACATCTGCCCCCAGCTTGGTGTCATCTGCAAATTTGCTGGTGACTGACTCGATGCCCTCGTCCAGATCATCAATGAAGGTGTTAGAGAGGATGGGGCCCAGTACTGATCCCTGCAAGACACCGTTAGTGACCAGCCTCCAGCTGGATGTGGCAACACAATGTATATTTGTATATGTCTGAGGCATCTGTAATACCACAATTGGTATGATACTTGTGACAGACCTTGATTAGCTGAGTGCCACTAATTTACTCCTGAATGTGTTTTCAACTACTTTACCTTTTTGGATTTTGTGTATGTTATCTCAGAAATAACTTTTAAAATGTTTCTCTAGACATTTCTGCCACACAGCATGTCTGCAAGGACAGATTCAGCTATTCGCTACCCTGAATCAGACTTTCCTGAATCAAACTTTCCTGCAGAAAAGCCAGAAGAAACTCCAGAACACAATTGAATAACCAAAAATGAGAAATGCAGAGACTCTGGATTTCACTTGCAATCTTTCTTACAGCCCTTAAAGACTACCTTACACTCTTTGGAGGTGATTTACCATCCCAAAGGCCATATGATCTCCATTAGACCTGCTGCTTTAGGCAACTCTTTACACCAGTAACTAATATCATGTCATTCTTTATAGCTCAATGGAGCTTTAGAGCTCAATGGAGATGTTCAAATTGTCATGCTGCTGTATCCATTGACCCAGCTGCTGCTTTAGTACACCTCACCTTTTATCTCTGAGTGGTAAAATAATATATAGCTCTCAACTAGTGGGAAGACACAGAGTCTACTGTGAATTTATAGGGAAAGCAGAAGAGGCACAAGTATTTTTTTTACTCACCATCTTTGTGAGCTGACGTGGCACCAGAATCTGGATCACACAGTGGCAAATGTACAGTCTCTCCTGTCCCATCCTTATTCAGCTCATCATCCTTCTTTGCGTGCATTGTGCCCCAGGCACAGCCTTAACTTTTCATGCTGTCCTATCTCCTTTCCATGCAGGAAATGAATATCCAGGAAAGTATTCCATACTCCAATGCTAGAACAAAAGAAGCTGCTTTCTGAGAATCTGAGAAGATGTCTTTTTGGTTTTTTTTTCTTTATGTCTGAGAATGTAGTGTTCAAGACAATTTCAGTGACATCTATCAGAGGCAGAGAGTTAGAATAGGAACTTCATGGGAAATGTCAATATTTTAAAAAGGTAGGTTCAAATTCTAAGAAAATTCTTGAATTGTTTGAATTTGCCTGCAAAATGAAGAGGTAATAATCTGTTTCTTGTTATTCAAAAGATTTTATGTGGAATTTATCTGTTAATTGAAATTTCTTTGAACATAAAAAAATGCAAACACGATGTTTCACATGTTCTGTTGTAATTAAAAAAAAAAGTCTGTGTCCTTATAACAAGTTTTAATTTTTTAATTGCAGTTGTACCCTGAAACTGATAGACCAGTAGAAAACTTTGTTTCTTCTGGACCCAACATTTTCTGATGAAAACTTCTCCTAGGGAAAATTCAGAGAATCACAGAATATATCTGGTTGGAATCATAGAATCATAGAATGGTAAGGTTGGAAGGGACCTCAAGGATAATCTACTCCCAACCCCCTGCCATAGGCAGGGGCATCTCCCACTAGAACAGCTCACTCAAGGCCTCCTCCAACCTGGCCTTGAACACCTTCAGGGAGGAAGCAGCCACAACCTCCCTGGGCAACCTGTGGCAGTGCCTCACCACCCTCACTGCAAAGAACTTCCTCCTAACATCCAGTCTAAATCTCCCCTCTGCCAGTTTAAACTCATTGCCCCTCGTCCTGTCATTGCAAGACCTTGTCAATAGTCCCTCCCCAGCCTTCCTGTAAGCCCCCTTCAGATACTGGAAGGCTACTCTAAGGTCTCCTCAAAGCCTTCTCTTCTCCAGGCTGAAGAGCCCCAACTTTCTCAGTCTGTCTTCGTAACAGAGCTGCTGCAGCCCTCTGATCATCTTTGTGGCCCTCCTCTGGATCCACTCCAACACTTCGATGTCCTTCCTGTGCTGGGGGCTCCAGAACTGCACACAGTACTCCAGATGGAGTCTGACAAGAGCAGAGTAAAGGGGCAGAATCCCCTCCCTTGCCTTGCTGGCCACACTGCTCTTGATGCAGCCCAGGACTCGGTTGCTGTCTGGGCTGCATGCACACACTGCAGATACTGGAAGATGCATCAAAGATCATCCAGTCCAACCCTCAACCCATCACTGAAGGGTCAACACCAAACCATGTCCCTAAGTGCCAGGTCCACAGTCCATTTAAACACCACCAGGGACAGCAACTCCACCACTACCCTGGGCAGACCAATGTTCGATAACCCTTTCAGAGAAGAAGTATTTCCTGATATCCAGCCTAAACCTCCCCTGGCACAGCCTGTGACCATTTTTTCTAGTTCTGTCACCTGACACCAAGGAGAAGCAGCTTGTTCCCACCTCCCTTCAGGTAGTTGTAGAGAGCAATGAGGTCTCTCCCCAGCCTCCTCTTCTCTAGATTGAACAACCTCGGCTCACTCAGGTACTCCTCATAGCCCTGTGCTCTAGGGCCTTCACCAGCCTCACTGCCTTTCTCTGGACATGCTCCAGAGAAACCTTCCAGAAAAACCTATACTTGAGGTGTGGCCTCACCAGTGCTGAGCACAGGGAGATGATCACCTCCCTGTTCCTACTGGCCACTGTTCCTAATACAAGCCAGAGTGCTATTTAGCTTGCTTTGCCACCTGGGCACACTCCTGACCATCAACCAGTACCCCAGGTCCCTCTCCAAGCTGTGGATTTCAAAACTAAAGCCAGTCGTCGTGCTCATAGTTTTAAATCTTAAATGCCCAGCTCTGGGAGTAAGATCCTGGGAACAGGATCACAGGATGTTAGGGGTTGGAAGGGACCTCCAGAGATCACAGAGTCCAACCCCTCTGCCAGAGCAGGGCCACAGAATCTAGCGCAGGTTGCACAGGAATGCATCCAGATGGGCCTTGAAAGTCTCCAGAGGGAGAGGCTCCACAACCTCTCCAGGAAGCCTGTTCCAGTGCTTCGTAACAATGTTAAGTAAAACACCACGGTGCAGCAGCTGAAAATAGTACTGGGGTCACCATTTAAAAAGCAAGCAAGCAAACAAGCAAGCAAGCAAACAAAAAAAAATCCCCACCCCCCAACAACATATCAAAACCCAAAAAATCAATGGAAAGAAAATAGCCTACAGTGTGCCATGTTCTGTGTATATATAAGCTTAAATTACTCTGCTGAGTGTTTACCATAGCCAAACATCTATTCATCTTTTGCCAGGCAGTTTTCCTTCAAGTGCAGTACAATCAACCTGATGCACCAATAGTGTCTGGTTGCAGTGTGGTGCTGGAGTGACATGGCATTCCTAGAAATACTGATGCATAATGCAGTTAAACTGACTTTAACCTTGAAATAAAGTTTTGTAATTCTGTATAGTTTTGTCTTTTCCCTTTGAAATACTTTTCCTGGTTTGACACAAATCAACAAGTCATTTTAGTAAAGCCAAATCTTTATTACCGTATGCAGAGATGTTAGTAGGAAATGTGCTGTTTATTCAGTGACTAAAATATGTGCAGTACTTGCACAGTATTTTTTTGAAAATTGAAGAAATAGTACAGTAGCTTTTACTCACTCAACTGTATGGAAAAACCAAACAAAACCACAGCAGTCAACATAAATCAACAGCAGTACTGGGCTCAGCATTGGCCAAGAGGCCCAGCAACTTGATTTTTATTGTCTCTGAAGATTTTTTCAGGTTTACTTTAAGCCAGATTTTGAAATTGAACTATAGAAATATAATTCATATTAATAAAATAGAAAAGAAGGGTTTTTTGTTTTTTTTTTTTTAACTTTAGTCAAACTGAATTTCGGAGTAGTCCAGAGTACTTAAAAAAAATATATATATATATAGCATTTCAGGATCTTTCCCAGCCTGTCTTTAAGCTATCTTCACTTGTCACTAACCTACTTAATCTTCAGGAAGTTCCAGGTTCTATTAGTCTAATCTTTTAAAATTGCCATAGTTGTCACAAAATATCAAAATGCATTCAACACTTTCATGTTGCCAAAGATGTCATCGGTCACAAATACTATAATAATACTCAATATGAGCTTATGTACTGGGGATTGTTCCAGACAACAGAAGACTGAGTCAAATCTATCATCCCAATCATCTGTGCCTCCAATCCCTTTTGCAAGTAGATATGAACAAAGAACTGATCGAACCCAATATTTCCTCTCAAATTCACTATGACAGTAAGGGTATTTAACAGCTGTTTCTAAGAACATTTTCACATAGGAAAAAGCACAGTAATATAAAGTTTTATGTCTGATCATTTGTAAAAAAATAATGTTATTTCTACAATAGCAAGTATTTGAAAGACTAATGATAACATGTCCATTGTTTACAAATCTCTTTCACCGTTTGTTTTGGCACTGAACAGTTTTGAAGTAATTCTTGTGCATGCCAAGCTATGAATTATATACAGTTCTGCTTAGATTCTCCACTCATAACTCATTGCTAATGTCATATTCTTTTTGTCAGCAAACACGAAATTCTAAACTTTTCTGTTCTGGAATATTTAAAATATGTGTTTATTTTGGCTGATCTTGACTATTTCACTTCTAAACTGCTAAAAAACCTCTGTTTTCACTACAAGAACTACAGTTTCATAGAATCATAGA